>JASTWF010001253.1:0-98392 GCA_030390025.1 Squalus acanthias | reverse complement strand
GACTGGGATCTGACAGAGTGCGGGAACCCGTGGGACTGGAAACTGGCAAAATGCTGGTACCCGTTGGACTGGGATCTGGCAGAGTGTGGGAACCCGTGGGACTGGGAACTGGCAGAGTATGGGAACCCGTGAGACTGGGATCTGGCAGAGTGCGGGAAATCGTGGGACTGGGATCAGACAGATTGTGGGAACCCGTGAAACTGGGATCTGACAGATTCTGGGAACCCGTGGGACTGGAAACTGGCAGAGTGCGGGATCCCGTGAGACTGGGAACTGGCAGGGTGCGGGACCCCATGGGACTGCGATCTGACAGAGTGCGGGAACCCGTTGGACTGGGAACTGGCAGGGTGCGGGAACCCTTGGGACTGGGATCTGACAGAGTGTGGGTACACGTGGGACTGGGATCTGACAGATTGTGGGAACCCTTGAGACTGGAATCTGTCAGAATGCGTATACCAGTGGGACTGGGAACTGGCAGAGTGTGGGAACCCGTGGGACTCTGATCTGGCAGAGTGTGGGAACCCGTGGGACTGGGAACTGGCAGAGTGTGGGTACCCGTGGGACTGGAATCTGGCAGAGTGCGGGAACCCGTGGGACTGTGAACTGGCAGAGTGCAGGAATCCGTTGGACTGGGAAATGACAGAGTTTGGGAACCCATGGGACTGGGATCTGACAGATTGTGGGAACCCGTGGGACTGCAAACTGGCAGAGTGCAGCTACCCGTGAGACTGGGATCTGACAGAGTGCGGGAACCCGTGGGACTGGGAACTGGCAGGGAGCGGGAACCCATGGGACTGGGATCTGACAGAGTGTGGGTGCACGTGGGACTGGGAACCGGCAGGGTGCGGGAATCCGTGGACTCGAATCTGGCAGAGTGTGGGAACCCGTGGGACTGGAATCTGACAGATTGTGGAAAACCTTGAGACTGGAATCTGTCAGAATGCGTGTACCAGTGGGACTGGGATCTGGTAGAGACTGGGAACCCGTTGGACTGGAAAATGGCAGAGTGTGGGAACCCGTGGGTCTGGGAACTGTCAGAGTGTTGGAACCCGTGAGACTGGAATCTGACAGAGTGCGGGAACCCGTGGGACTGGAAACTGGCAAAATGCTGGTACCCGTTGGACTGGGATCTGGCAGAGTGTGGGAACCCGTGGACTGGGAACTGGCAAAGTATGGGAACCCGTGAGACTGGGATCTGGCAGAGTGCGGGAAATCGTGGGACTGGGAAAAGACAGATTGTTGGAACCCGTGAAACTGGGATCTGACAGATTCTGGGAACCCGTGGGACTGGAAACTGGCAGAGTGCGGGATCCCGTGAGATTGGGATCTGGCAGAGACTGGGAACCCGTTGGACTGGGAACTGGCAGGGTGCGGGACCCCATGGGACTGCGATCTGACAGAGTGCGGGAACCCGTTGGACTGGGAACTGGAAGGGTGCGGGAACCCGTGGGACTGGGATCTGACAGAGTGTGGGTACACGTGGGACTGGGATCTGACAGATTGTGGGAACCCTTGAGACTGGAATCTGTCAGAATGCGTATACCAGTGGGACTGGGAACTGGCAGAGTGTGGGAACCCGTGGGACTCTGATCTGGCAGAGTGTGGGAACCCGTGGGACTGGGATCTGGCAGAGTGTGGTAACCCGTGGGACAGGGAACTGGCAGAGTGTGGAAACATGTGAGACTGGGATCTGGCAGAGTGTGGGAACCCGTGGGATTGGTATCTGGCAGAGTGCGGGGACCCGTGGGACTGTGAACTGGCAGAGTGCGGGAAAGCGTGAGACTGGGATCTGGCAGAGTGCGGGTACACGTGGGACTGGAAAATGGCAGAGTGTGGGAACCCGTGGGTCTGGGAACTGTCAGAGTGTTGGAACCCGTGAGACTGGGATCTGACAGAGTGCGGGAACCCGTGGGACTGGAAACTGGCAAAATGCTGGTACCGTTGGACTCGGATCTGGCAGAGTGTGGGAACCCGTGGGACTGGGAACTGGCAGAGTATGGGAACCCGTGAGACTGGGATCTGGCAGAGTGCGGGAAATCGTGGGACTGGGATCAGACAGATTGTGGGAACCCGTGAAACTGTGATCTGACAGATTCTGGGAACCCGTGGGACTGGAAACTGGCAGAGTGCGGGATCCCGTGAGATTGGGATCTGGCAGAGACTGGGAACCCGTTGGACTGGGAACTGGCAGGGTGCGGGACCCCATGGGACTGCGATCTGACAGAGTGCGGGAACCCGTTGGACTGGGAACTGGAAGGGTGCGGGAACCCGTGGGACTGGGATCTGACAGAGTGTGGGTACACGTGGGACTGGGATCTGACAGATTGTGGGAACCCTTGAGACTGGAATCTGTCAGAATGCGTATACCAGTGGGACTGGGAACTGGCAGAGTGTGGGAACCCGTGGGACTGGGATCTGGCAGAGTGTGGTAACCCGTGGGACAGGGAACTGGCAGAGTGTGGAAACATGTGAGACTGGGATCTGGCAGAGTGTGGGAACCCGTGGGATTGGTATCTGGCAGAGTGCGGGGACCCGTGGGACTGTGAACTGGCAGAGTGCGGGAAAGCGTGAGACTGGGATCTGGCAGAGTGCGGGTACACGTGGGACTGGAAAATGGCAGAGTGTGGGAACCCGTGGGTCTGGGAACTGTCAGAGTGTTGGAACCCGTGAGACTGGGATCTGACAGAGTGCGGGAACCCGTGGGACTGGAAACTGGCAAAATGCTGGTACCCGTTGGACTCGGATCTGGCAGAGTGTGGGAACCCGTGGGACTGGGAACTGGCAGAGTATGGGAACCCGTGAGACTGGGATCTGGCAGAGTGCGGGAAATCGTGGGACTGGGATCAGACAGATTGTGGGAAACCGTGAAACTGGGATCTGACAGATTCTGGGAACCCGTGGGACTGGAAACTGGCAGAGTGCGGGATCCCGTGAGACTGGGATCTGGCAGAGACTGGGAACCCGTTGGACTGGGAACTGGCAGGGTGCGGGACCCCATGGGACTGCGATCTGACAGAGTGCGGGAACCCGTTGGACTGGGAACTGGCAGGGTGCGGGAATCCTTGGGACTGGGATCTGACAGAGTGTGGGTACACGTGGGACTGGGATCTGACAGATTGTGGGAACCCTTGAGACTGGAATCTGTCAGAATGCGTATACCAGTGGGACTGGGAACTGGCAGAGTGTGGGAACCCGTGGGACTCTGATCTGGCAGAGTGTGGGAACCCGTGGGACTGGGAACTGGCAGAGTGTGGGTACCCGTTGGACTGGAATCCGGCAGAGTGTGGGACCCCGTGGCACTGGAATCTGGCAGAGTGCGGGAACCCGTGGGACTGTGAACTGGCAGAGTGCAGGAATCCGTTGGACTGGGAAATGACAGAGTTTGGGAACCCATGGGACTGGGATCTGACAGATTGTGGGAACCCGTGGGACTGCAAACTGGCAGAGTGCAGCTACCCGTGAGACTGGGATCTGACAGAGTGCGGGAACCCGTGGGACTGGGAACTGGCAGGGAGCGGGAATCCGTGGACTCGAATCCGGCAGAGTGTGGGAACCCGTGGGACTGGAATCTGACAGATTGTGGGAAACCTTGAGACTGGAATCTGTCAGAATGCGTGTACCAGTGGGACTGGGATCTGGTAGAGACTGGGAACCCGTTGGGCTGGGAACTGGCAGGGTGCGGGAACCCGTGGGACTGGGATCTGACAGAGTGTGGGAACCCGTTGGAATGGGAACTGGCAGGGTGCGGGAACCTGTGGGACTGGGATCTGACAGAGTGTGGGTACACGTGGGACTGGGATCTGGCAGAGTGTGGGAACCCGTGGGACTGGAATCTGACAGATTGTGGGAACCCTTGAGACTGGAATCTGTCAGAATGCGTGTACCTGTGGGACTGGGAACTGGCAGAATGTGGGAAACCGTGGGATTCTGATCTGGCAGAGTGTGGGAACCCGTGGGACTGGGAACTGGCAGAGTGGGGGAACCCGTGGGACTGGGATCTGGCAGAGTGTGGTAACCCGTGGGACTGGGAACTGGCAGAGTGTGGGAACCCGTGGGATTGGTATCTGGACGAGTGCGGGGACCCGTGGGACTGTGAACTGGCAGGGTGCGGGAAAGCGTGAGACTGGGATCTGGCAGAGTGCGGGTACACGTGGGAATGGAAAATGGCAGAGTGTGTGAACCCGTGGGTCTTGGAACTGTCAGAGTGTTGGAACCCGTGAGACTGGGATCTGGCAGAGTGCAGGAATCCGTTGGACTGGGAAATGCCAGAGTTTGGGAACCCGTGGGACTGGGAAATGCCAGAGTTTGAGAACCCGTGGGCCTGGGAACTGGCAGAGTGCAGGAATCCGTGGGATTGGGAACTGGCAGAGTGTGGGAACTCGTGGGACTGGGAACTGGCAGAGTGCTGTAACCCATTGGACTGGGATCTGGCAGATTGTCGGAACACGTGGGACTGGGAACTGGCAGAGTGCTGGAACCCGTGGGACTCGGATCTGGCAGAGAGTGGGGACCAGTGAGACTGGGATCTGGCAGAGTGCGGGAACCCGTGGGACTGGGATCAGACAGATTGTGGGAACCCGTGAGACTGGGATCTGACAGATTGTGGGAACCCGTGGGACTGCAAACTGGCTGAGTGCAGCTACCCGTGAGACTGGGATCTGACAGAGTGCGGGAACCCGTGGGACTGCAAACTGGCTGAGTGCAGCTACCCGTGAGACTGGGATCTGACAGAGTGTGGGTACACGTGGGACTGGGATCTGGCAGAGTGCGGGAACCCGTGGGACTGGAATCTGACAGATTGTGGAAACCTTGAGACTGGAATCTTTCAGAATGCGTGTACCAGTGGGACTGGGATCTGGTAGAGACTGGGAACCCGTTGGACTGGGAACTGGCAGGGTGCGGGAATCCGTGGTACTGGGATCTGACAGAGTGCGGGAACCCGTTGGAATGGGAACTGGCAGGGTGCGGGAACCCGTGGGACTGGGATCTGACAGAGTGTGGGTACACGTGGGACTGGGATCTGGCAGAGTGTGGGAACCCGTGGGACTGGAATCTGACAGATTGTGGGAACACTTGAGACTGGAATCTGTCAGAATGCGTGTACCTGTGGGACTGGGAACTGGCAGAGTGTGGGAACCCGTGGGATTCTGAACTGGCAGAGTGTGGGAACCCGTGGGACTGGGAACTGGCAGAGTGTGGGAACCCGTGGGACTCGGACCTGGCAGAGTGTGGTAACCCGTGGGACTGTCAACTGGCAGCGTGCGGGAAAGTGTGAGAATGGGATCTGGCAGAGTGCGGGTACACGTGGGACTGGAAAATGGCAGAGTTTGGGAACCAGTGGGTCTGGGAACTGTCAGAGTGTTGGAACCCGTGAGACTGGGATCTGGCAGAGTGCAGGAATCCGTTGGACTGTGTAATGCCAGAGTTTGGGAACCCGTGGGACTGGGAAATGCCAGAGTTTGAGAACCCGTGGGACTGGGAACTGGCAGAGTGCAGGAATCCGTGGGATTGGGAACTGGCAGAGTGTGGGAACTCGTGGGACTGGGAACTGGCAGAGTGCTGGAACCCATGGGACTGGGATCTGGCAGATTGTGGGAACCCGTGGGACTGGAAACTGGCAGAGTGTGGGAACCCGTGGGATTCTGATCTGGCAGAGTGTGGGAACCGTGGGACTGGGAACTGGCAGAGTGTGGGAACCGGGGGACTGGGATCTGGCAGAGTGTGGTAACCCGTGGGACTGGGAACTGGCAGAGTGCGGAAACATGTGAGACTGGGATCTGGCAGAGTGTGGGAACCCGTGGGATTGGAAAATGGCAGAGTGCGGAGACCCATGGGTATTGTTAACTGGCAGAGTGCGGGAAAGCGTGAGACTGGGATTTGGCAGAGTGCGGGTACACGAGGGACTGGAAAATGGCAGAGTGTGGGAACCCGTGGGTCTGGGAACTGTCAGAGTGTTGGAACCCGTGAGACTGGAAACTGGCAAAATGCTGGTACCCGTTGGACTGGGATCTGGCAGAGTGTGGGAACCCGTGGGACTGGGAACTGGCAGAGTATGGGAACCCGTGAGACTGGGATCTGGCAGAGTGCGGGAAATCGTGGGACTGGGATCAGACAGATTGTGGGAACCCGTGAAACTGGGATCTGACAGATTCTGGGAACCCGTGGGACTGGAAACTGGCAGAGTGCGGGATCCCGTGAGACTGGGATCTGGCAGAGACTGGGAACCCGTTGGACTGGGAACTGGCAGGGTGCAGGACCCCATGGGACTGGGATCTGACAGAGTGCGGGAACCCGTTGGACTGGGAACTGGCAGGGTGCGGGAACCCGTGGGACTGGGATCTGACAGAGTGTGGGTACACGTGGAACTGGGATCTGACAGATTGTGGGAACCCTTGAGACTGGAATCTGTCAAAATGCGTATACCAGTGGGACTGGGAACTGGCAGAGTGTGGGAACCCGTGGGACTCTGATCTGGCAGAGTGTGGGAACCCGTGGGACTGGGAACTGGCAGAGTGTGGGTACCCGTGGGACTGGAATCTGGCAGAGTGTGGGTACCCGTGGGACTGGAATCTGGCAGAGTGTGGGACCCCGTGGCACTGGGATCTGGCAGAGTGCGGGAACCCGTGGGACTGTTAACTGGCAGAGTGCAGGAATCCGTTGGACTGGGAAATGACAGGGTTTGGGAACCCATGGGACTGGGATCTGGCAGAGTGTGGGAACCCGTGGGACTGGGAACTGGCAGAGTACAGGATTCCGTGGGACTGGGAACTGGCAGAGTGTGGGAACCCTTCAGGATGAAATCTGTCAGAATGCGTGTACCAGTGGGACTGGGAACTGGCAGAGTGTGGGAACACGTGGGAGTGGGAACTGGCAGAGTGTGGGTACACGTGGGACTGGGATCTGGCAGAGTGCGGGAACCCGTGGGACAGGAATCTGACAGATTGTGGGAAACCTTGAGACGGGAATCTGTCAGAATGCGTGTACCAGTGGGACTGGGAACTGGCAGAGCGTGGGAACCCGTGGGACTCTGATCTGGCAGAGTGTGGGAACCCGTGGGACTGGGAACTGGCAGAGTGTGGGTACCCGTGGGACTGGAATCTGGCAGAGTGTGGGACCCCGTGGCACTGGGATCTGGCAGAGTGCGGGAACCCGTGGGACTGTTAACTGGCAGAGTGCAGGAATCCGTTGGACTGGGAAATGACAGGGTTTGGGAACCCATGGGACTGGGATCTGGCAGAGTGTGGGAACCCGTGGGACTGGGAACTGGCAGAGTACAGGATTCCGTGGGACTGGGAACTGGCAGAGTGTGGGAACCCTTCAGGATGAAATCTGTCAGAATGCGTGTACCAGTGGGACTGGGAACTGGCAGAGTGTGGGAACACGTGGGAGTGGGAACTGGCAGAGTGTGGGTACACGTGGGACTGGGATCTGGCAGAGTGCGGGAACCCGTGGGACAGGAATCTGACAGATTGTGGGAAACCTTGAGACGGGAATCTGTCAGAATGCGTGTACCAGTGGGACTGGGAACTGGCAGAGTGTGGGAACCCGTGGTGTACTGATCTGGCAGAGTGTGGGATCCAGTGGGACTGGGAACTGGCAGAGTGTGGCAACCCGTGGGACTGGGATCTGGCAGACTCTGGTAACCCGTGGGACATGGAACTGGTAGAGTGCAGAAACCCGTGAGACTGGGATCTGGCAGAGTGTGGGAACCCGTGGGATTGGGATCTGGCAGAGTGCGGGGACCCGTGGGACTGTGAACTGCCAGAGTGCAGGAATACGTTGGACTGGGAAGTGCCAGAGTTTGGGAACCCGTGGGACTGGGAACTGGCAGAGTTGGGGAACCCGTGGGAATGTGAACTGGCAGAGTTCGGGAACCCGTGAGACAGGGATCTGGCAGAGTGTGGGAACCCGTGGGACTCAGATCTGGCAGAGTATGGGAACCCGTGAGACTGGGATCTGGCGGAGTGCGGGAAATCATGGGACTGGGATCTGACAGATTCTGGGAACCCGTGGGACTGGAAACTTGCAGAGTGCGGGAACCCGTGAGACTGGGATCTGGCAGAGAATTGGAACCCCTGGGACTGGGAACTGGCAGGGAGCGGGAACACGTGGGACTGGGATCTGAAAGAGTGCGGGAACCCGTTGGACTGGGAACTGGCAGGGTGCGGGAACCCGTGGGACTGGGATCTGACAGAGTGTGGGTACACGTGGGACTGGGATCTGGCAGAGTGTGGGAACCCGTGGGACTGGGATCTGGCAGAGTGCGGGA
Source organism: Squalus acanthias (assembly GCA_030390025.1). Classification (NCBI taxonomy): domain Eukaryota; kingdom Metazoa; phylum Chordata; class Chondrichthyes; order Squaliformes; family Squalidae; genus Squalus; species Squalus acanthias. Next base: position 90,123 of record JASTWF010001253.1, on the reverse strand, counting down.
ACCCGTAGGACTGTGAACTGGCAGAGTGCAGGAATCCGTGGGACTGGGAACTGGCAGAGTGTGGGAACCCTTCAGGATGAAATCTGTCAGAATGCGTGTACCAGTGGGACTGGGAACTGGCAGAGTGTGGGAAAACGAGGGAGTGGGAACTGGCAGAGTGTGGGTACACGTGGGACTGGGATCTGGCAGAGTGCGGGAACCCATGGGACAGGAATCTGACAGATTGTGGGAAACCTTGAGACGGGAATCTGTCAGAATGCGTGTACCAGTGGGACTGGGAACTGGCAGAGTGCGGGGACCCGTGGGACTGTGAACTGGCAGAGTGTGGGAACCCGTGGGACTGGGATCTGGCAGAGTGTGGGAACCCGTGGGACTGGGATCTGGCAGAGTCTGGTAACCCGTGGGACTGGGAACTGGCAGAGTGCAGAAACCCGTGACACTGGGATCTGGCAGAGTGTGGGAACCCGTGGGATTGGGATCTGGCAGAGTGCGGGGACCCGTGGGACTGTGAACTGGCAGAGTGCAGGAATCCGTTGGACTGGGAAGTGCCAGAGTTTGGGAACCCGTGGGACTGGGATCAGACAGATTGTGGGAAACCGTGAAACTGGGATCTGACAGATTCTGGGAACCCGTGGGACTGGAAACTGGCAGAGTGCGGGAACCCGTGAGACTGGGATCTGGCAGAGACTTGGAACCCGTGGGACTGGGAACTGGCAGGGTGCGGGAACACGTGGGACTGGGATCTGACAGCGTGCGGGAACACGTTGGACTGGGAACTGGCAGGGTGCGGGAACCCGTGGGACTGGGATCTGACAGAGTGTGGGTACACGTGGGACTGGGAACTGGCAGAGTGTGGGAATCAGTGGGACTGGAATCTGACAGATTGTGGGAACCCTTGAGACTGGAATCTGTCAGAATGCGTGTACCAGTGGGACTGGGAACTGGCAGAGTGTGGGAACACGTGGGAGTGGGAACTGGCAGAGTGTGGGCACACGTGGGACTGGGATCTGGCAGAGTGCGGGAACCCGTGGGACAGGAATCTGACAGATTGTGGGAAACCTTGAGACGGGAATCTGTCAGAATGCGTGTACCAGTGGGACTGGGAACTGGCAGAGTGCGGGGACCCGTGGGACTGTGAACTGGCAGAGTGTGGGAACCCGTGGGACTGGGATCTGGCAGAGTGTGGGAACCCGTGGGACTGGGATCTGGCAGAGTCTGGTAACCCGTGGGACTGGAACTGGCAGAGTGCAGAAACCCGTGACACTGGGATCTGGCAGAGTGTGGGAACCCGTGGGATTGGGATCTGGCAGAGTGCGGGGACCCGTGGGACTGTGAACTGGCAGAGTGCAGGAATCCGTTGGACTGGGAAATGCCAGAGTTTGGGAACCCATGGGACTGGGAACTGGCAGAGTGGGGGAACCCGTGGGACTGCGAAATGGCAGAGTGCAGGAATCCGTGGGACTGGGAACTGGCAGTGTGTGGGAACACATGGGACTGGGAACTGGCTCAGTGCTGGAACCCGAGAGACTTGGATCTGGCAGAGTGCGGGATCCCGTGGGACTGGAAACTGGCAGAGTGCTGGAACCCGTGGGACTGGGATCTGGCAGAGAGTGGGAAACCGTGAGACTGGGATCAGACAGATTGTGGGAACCCGTGAAACTGGGAACTGACAGAGTGCAGCTACCCGTGAGACTGGGATCTGACAGAATGTGGGTACACGTGTGACTGGGATGTGGCAGAGTGCGGAAACCCTTGAGGATGGAATCTGTCAGAATGCGTGTACCAGTCGGAATGGGAACTGGCAGAGTGTGGGAACCCTTGGGACTGGGATCTGACAGATTGTGTGTACACGTTGGACTGGGGACTGGTAGGGTGCGGGAATCCGTGGACTGGGATCTGACAGAGTGTGGGTTGACGTGTGACTGGGATCTGGCAGAGTGCGGGAACCCGTGGGACTGAATCTGGCAGAGTGTGGGTACACGTGGGACTAGGAACTGGCAGAGTGTGGGAATCAGTGGGACTGGAATCTGACAGATTGTGGGAACCCTTGAGACTGGAATCTGTCAGAATGCGTGTACCAGTGGGACTGGGAACTGGCAGAGTGTGGGAACACGTGGGAGTGGGAACTGGCAGAGTGTGGGCACACGTGGGACTGGGATCTGGCAGAGTGCGGGAACCCGTGGGACAGGAATCTGACAGATTGTGGGAAACCTTGAGACGGGAATCTGTCAGAATGCGTGTACCAGTGGAACTGGGAACTGGCAGAGTGCGGGGACCCGTGGGACTGTGAACTGGCAGAGTGTGGGAACCCGTGGGACTGGGATCTGGCAGAGTGTGGGAACCCGTGGGACTGGGATCTGGCAGAGTCTGGTAACCCGTGGGACTGGGAACTGGCAGAGTGCAGAAACCCGTGACACTGGGATCTGGCAGAGTGTGGGAACCCGTGGGATTGGGATCTGGCAGAGTGCGGGAACCCGTGGGACTGTGAACTGGCAGAGTGCAGGAATCCGTTGGACTGGGAAATGCCAGAGTTTGGGAACCCATGGGACTGGGAACTGGCAGAGTGGGGGAACCCGTGGGACTGCGAAATGGCAGAGTGCAGGAATCCGTGGGACTGGGAACTGGCAGTGTGTGGGAACACATGGGACTGGGAACTGGCTCAGTGCTGGAACCCGAGAGACTTGGATCTGGCAGAGTGCGGGATCCCGTGGGACTGGAAACTGGCAGAGTGCTGGAACCCGTGGGACTGGGATCTGGCAGAGAGTGGGAAACCGTGAGACTGGGATCAGACAGATTGTGGGAACCCGTGAAACTGGGAACTGACAGAGTGCAGCTACCCGTGAGACTGGGATCTGACAGAATGTGGGTACACGTGTGACTGGGATGTGGCAGAGTGCGGAAACCCTTGAGGATGGAATCTGTCAGAATGCGTGTACCAGTCGGAATGGGAACTGGCAGAGTGTGGGAACCCTTGGGACTGGGATCTGACAGATTGTGTGTACACGTTGGACTGGGGACTGGTAGGGTGCGGGAATCCGTGGACTGGGATCTGACAGAGTGTGGGTTGACGTGTGACTGGGATCTGGCAGAGTGCGGGAACCCGTGGGACTGGAATCTGGCAGATTGTGGGAACCCTTGAGACTGGAATCTGTCAGAATGCGTGTACCAGTGGGACTGGGAACTGGCAGAGTGTGGGAACCCGTGGGACTCTGATCTGGCAGAGTGTGGGAACCTGTGGGACTGGGAACTGGCAGAGTTTGGGTACCCGTGGAACTCTGACCTGGCTGAGTGTGGGAACCCGTGGGACTGGGAACTGGCAGAGTGTGGGTACCCGTGTGACTGGAATCTGGCAGAGTGTGGGACTTTATGGGACTGGGATCTGGCAGAGTGCGGGAACCCGTGGGACTGTGAACTGGCAGAGTGCAGGAATCCGTTGGACTGGGAAATGCCAGAGTTTGGGAACCCATGGGACTGGGATCGGGCAGAGTGGGGGAACCCGTGCGAATGGGAACTGGCAGAGTACAGGAATCCGTGGGACTGGGAACTGGCAGAGTGTGGGAACCCTTGAGGATGGAATCTGTCAGAATGCGTGTACCAGTGGGACTGGGAACTGGCAGAGTGTGGGAACACGTTGGAGTGGGAACTGGCAGAGTGTGGGTACACGTGGGACTGGGATCTGGCAGACTGCGGGAACCCCTGGGACAGGAATCTGACAGATTGTGGGAAACCTTGAGACTGGAATCTGTCAGAATGCGTGTAACAGTGGGACTGGGAACTGGCAGAGTGTGGGAACCCGTGGGATACTGATCTGGCAGAGTGTGGGATCCCGTGGGACTGGGAACTGGCAGAGTGTGGGAACCCGTGGGACTGGGATCTGGCAGAGTCTGGTAACCCGTGGGACTGGGAACTGGTAGAGTGCAGAAACCCGTGAGACTGGGATCTGGCAGAGTGTGGGAACCCGTGGGATTGGGATCTGGCAGAGTGCGGGGACCCGTGGGGCTGTGAACTGGCAGAGTGCAGGAATCCGTTGGACTGGGAAGTGCCAGAGTTTGGGAACCCGTGGGACTGGGAACTGGCAGAGTGGGGGAACCCGTGGGAATGTGAACTGGCAGAGTTCGGGAACCCGTGAGACAGGGATCTGGCAGAGTGTGGGAACCCGTGGGACTCAGATCTGGCAGAGTATGGGAACCCGTGAGACTGGGATCTGGCAGAGTGCGGGAAATCGTGGGACTGGGATCAGACAGATTGTGGGAAACCGTGAAACTGGGATCTGACAGATTCTGGGAACCCGTGGGACTGGAAACTGGCAGAGTGCGGGAACCCGTGAGACTGGGATCTGGCAGAGAATTGGAACCCGTGGGACTGGGAACTGGCAGAGAGCGGGAACACGTGGGACTGGGATCTGAAAGAGTGCGGAAACCCGTTGGACTGGGAACTGGCAGGGAGTGGGAAACCCGTGGGACTGGGATCTGACAGAGTGTGGGAACACGTGGGACTGGAATCTGGCAGAGTGTGGGAACCCGTGGGACTGGGATCTGGCAGAGTGTGGGAATCCGTGGGACTGGGATCTGGCAGACTCTGGTAACCCGTGGGACTGGGAACTGGTAGAGTGCAGAAACCCGTGAGACTGGGATCTGGCAGAGTGTGGGAACCCGTGTGATTGGGATCTGGTAGAGTGCGGGGACCCGTGGGACTGTGAACTGGCAGAGTGCAGGAATCCGTTGGACTGGGAAGTGCCAGAGTTTGGGAACCCATGGGACTGGGAACTGGCAGAGTTGGGGAACCCGTGGGAATGTGAACTGGCAGAGTTCGGGAACCCGTGAGACAGGGATCTGGCAGAGTGTGGGAACCCGTGGGACTCAGATCTGGCAGAGTATGGGAACCCGTGAGACTGGGATCTGGCGGAGTGCGGGAAATCGTGGGACTGGGATCAGACAGATTGTGGGAAACCGTGAAACTGGGATCTGACAGATTCTGGGAACCCGTGGGACTGGAAACTTGCAGAGTGCGGGAACCCGTGAGACTGGGATCTGGCAGAGAATTGGAACCCCTGGGACTGGGAACTGGCAGGGAGCGGGAACACGTGGGACTGGGATCTGAAAGAGTGCGGGAACCCGTTGGACTGGGAACTGGCAGGGTGCGGGAACCCGTGGGACTTGGATCTGACAGAGTGTGGGTACACGTGGGACTGGGATCTGGCAGAGTGTGGGAACCCGTGGGACTGGGATCTGGCAGAGTGCGGGAACCCGTGGGACTGTGAACTGGCAGAGTTCAGGAATCCGTTGGACTGGGAAATGCCAGAGTTTGGGAACCCATGGGACTGGGGACTGGCAGAGTGGGGGAACCCGTGGGACTGGGAACTGGCAGAGTGCAGGAATCCGTGGGACTGGGAACTGGCAGTGTGTGGGAACCCATGGGACTGGGAACTGGCTCAGTGCTGGAACACGAGAGACTTGGATCTGGCAGAGTGCGGGATCCCGTGGGACTGGAAACTGGCAGAGTGCTGGAAGCCGTGGGACTGGGAACTTGCAGAGTACAGGAATCCGTGGGACTGGGAACTGGCAGAGTGTGGGAACCCTTCAGGATGAAATCTGTCAGAATGCGTGTACCAGTGGGACTGGGAACTGGCAGAGTGTGGGAACACGTGGGAGTGGGAACTGGCAGAGTGTGGGTACACGTGGGACTGGGATCTGGCAGAGTGCGGGAACCCGTGGGAAGGAATCTGACAGATTGTGGGAAACCTTGAGACGGGAATCTGTCAGAATGCGTGTACCAGTGGGACTGGGAACTGGCAGAGTGCGGGGACCCGTGGGACTGTGAACTGGCAGAGAGTGGGAACCCGTGGGACTGGGATCTGGCAGAGTGTGGGAACCCGTGGGACTGGGATCTGGCAGAGTCTGGTAACCCGTGGGACTGGGAACTGGCAGAGTGCAGAAACCCGTGAGACTGGGATCTGGCAGAGTGTGGGAACCCGTGGGATTGGGATCTGGCAGAGTGCGGGGACCCGTGGGACTGTGAACTGGCAGAGTGCAGGAATCCGTTGGACTGGGAAGTGCCAGAGTTTGGGAACCCGTGGGACTGGGATCAGACAGATTGTGGGAAACCGTGAAACTGGGATCTGACAGATTCTGGGAACCCGTGGGACTGGAAACTGGCAGAGTGCGGGAACCCGTGAGACTGGGATCTGGCAGAGACTTGGAACCCGTGGGACTGGGAACTGGCAGGGTGCAGGAACACGTGGGACTGGGATCTGACAGAGTGCGGGAACACGTTGGACTGGGAACTGGCAGGGTGCGGGAACCCGTGGGACTGGGATCTGACAGAGTGTGGGTACACGTGGGACTGGTAACTGGCAGAGTGTGGGAAACAGTGGGACTGGAATCTGACAGATTGTGGGAACCCTTGAGACTGGAATCTGTCAGAATGCGTGTACCAGTGGGACTGGGAACTGGCAGAGTGTGGGAACCCATGGGACTCTGATCTGGCAGAGTGTGGGAACCCGTGGGACTGGGAACTGGCAGAGTGTGGGTACCCGTGGAACTGGGATCTGGCAGAGTGTGGGAACCCGTGGGACTGGGATCTGGCAGAGTGCGAGAACCCGAGGGACTGTGAACTGGCAGAGTGCAAGAATCCGTTGGACTGGGAAATGCCAGAGTTTGGGAACCCATGGGACTGGGAACTGGCAGAGTGGGGGAACCCGTGGGACTGCGAAATGGCAGAGTGCAGGAATCCGTGGGACTGGGAACTGGCAGTGTGTGGGAACCCATGGGACTGGGAACTGGCTCAGTGCTGGAACCCGAGAGACTTGGATCTGGCAGAGTGCGGGATCCCGTGGGACTGGAAACTGGCAGAGTGCTGGAACCCGTGGGACTGGGATCTGGCAGAGAGTGGGACACCGTGAGACTGGGATCAGACAGATTGTGGGAACCCGCGAGACTGGGATCTGACAGATTGTGGGAACCTGTGGGACTGGAAACTGACAGAGTGCAGCTACCCGTGAGACTGGGATCTGACAGATTGTGGGTACACGTGTGAATGGGATGTGGCAGAGTGCGTAAACCCTTGAGGATGGAATCTGTCAGAATGCGTGTACCAGTGGGAATGGGAACTGGCAGAGTGTGGGAACCCTTGGGACTGGGATCTGACAGATTGTGTGTACACGTTGGACTGGGGACTGGTAGGGTGCGGGAATCCGTGGACTGGGATCTGACAGAGTGTGGGTTGACGTGTGAGTGGGATCTGGCAGAGTGCGGGAACCCGTGGGACTAGAATCTGGCAGATTGTGGGAACCCTTGAGACTGGAATCTGTCAGAATGCGTGTACCAGTGGGACTGGGAACTGGCAGAGTATGGGAACCCGTGAGACTGGGATCTGGCGGAGTGCGGGAAATCGTGGGACTGGGATCAGACAGATTGTGGGAACCCGTGAAACTGGGATCTGACAGATTCTGGGAACCCGTGGGACTGGAAACTTGCAGAGTGCGGGAACCCGTGAGACTGGGATCTGGCAGAGAATTGGAACCCCTGGGACTGGGAACTGGCAGGGAGCGGGAACACGTGGGACTGGGATCTGAAAGAGTGCGGGAACCCGTTGGACTGGGAACTGGCAGGGTGCGGGAACCCGTGGGACTTGGATCTGACAGAGTGTGGGTACACGTGGGACTGGGATCTGGCAGAGTGTGGGAACCCGTGGGACTGGGATCTGGCAGAGTGCGGGAACCCGTGGGACTGTGAACTGGCAGAGTTCAGGAATCCGTTGGACTGGGAAATGCCAGAGTTTGGGAACCCATGGGACTGGGGACTGGCAGAGTGGGGGAACCCGTGGGACTGGGAACTGGCAGAGTGCAGGAATCCGTGGGACTGGGAACTGGCAGTGTGTGGGAACCCATGGGACTGGGAACTGGCTCAGTGCTGGAACCCGAGAGACTTGGATCTGGCAGAGTGCGGGATCCCGTGGGACTGGAAACTGGCAGAGTGCTGGAAGCCGTGGGACTGGGAACTTGCAGAGTACAGGAATCCGTGGGACTGGGAACTGGCAGAGTGTGGGAACCCTTCAGGATGAAATCTGTCAGAATGCGTGTACCAGTGGGACTGGGAACTGGCAGAGTGTGGGAACACGTGGGAGTGGGAACTGGCAGAGTGTGGGTACACGTGGGACTGGGATCTGGCAGAGTGCGGGAACCCGTGGGAAGGAATCTGACAGATTGTGGGAAACCTTGAGACGGGAATCTGTCAGAATGCGTGTACCAGTGGGACTGGGAACTGGCAGAGTGTGGGGACCCGTGGGACTGTGAACTGGCAGAGTGTGGGAACCCGTGGGACTGGGATCTGGCAGAGTGTGGGAACCCGTGGGACTGGGATCTGGCAGAGTCTGGTAACCCGTGGGACTGGGAACTGGCAGAGTGCAGAAACCCGTGAGACTGGGATCTGGCAGAGTGTGGGAACCCGTGGGATTGGGATCTGGCAGAGTGCGAGGACCCGTGGGACTGTGAACTGGCAGAGTGCAGGAATCCGTTGGACTGGGAAGTGCCAGAGTTTGGGAACCCGTGGGACTGGGATCAGACAGATTGTGGGAAACCGTGATACTGGGATCTGACAGATTCTGGGAACCCGTGGGACTGGAAACTGGCAGAGTGCGGGAACCCGTGAGACTGGGATCTGGCAGAGCCTTGGAACCCGTGGGACTGGGAACTGGCAGGGTGCAGGAACACGTGGGACTGGGATCTGACAGAGTGCGGGAACACGTTGGACTGGGAACTGGCAGGGTGCGGGAACCCGTGGGACTGGGATCTGACAGAGTGTGGGTACACGTGGGACTGGGAACTGGCAGAGTGTGGGAAACAGTGGGACTGGAATCTGACAGATTGTGGGAACCCTTGAGACTGGAATCTGTCAGAATGCGTGTACCAGTGGGACTGGGAACTGGCAGAGTGTGGGAACCCATGGGACTCTGATCTGGCAGAGTGTGGGAACCCGTGGGACTGGGAACTGGCAGAGTGTGGGTACCCGTGGAACTGGGATCTGGCAGAGTGTGGGAACCCGTGGGACTGGGATCTGGCAGAGTGCGAGAACCCGAGGGACTGTGAACTGGCAGAGTGCAGGAATCCGTTGGACTGGGAAATGCCAGAGTTTGGGAACCCATGGGACTGGGAACTGGCAGAGTGGGGGAACCCGTGGTACTGCGAAATGGCAGAGTGCAGGAATCCGTGGGACTGGGAACTGGCAGTGTGTGGGAACCCATGGGACTGGGAACTGGCTCAGTGCTGGAACCCGAGAGACTTGGATCTGGCAGAGTGCGGGATCCCGTGGGACTGGAAACTGGCAGAGTGCTGGAACCCGTGGGACTGGGATCTGGCAGAGAGTGGGACACCGTGAGACTGGGATCAGACAGATTGTGGGAACCCGTGAGACTGGGATCTGACAGATTGTGGGAACCTGTGGGACTGGAAACTGACAGAGTGCAGCTACCCGTGAGACTGGGATCTGACAGAATGTGGGTACATGTGTGACTGGGATGTGGCAGAGTGCGGAAACCCTTGAGGATGGAATCTGTCAGAATGCGTGTACCAGTGGGAATGGGAACTGGCAGAGTGTGGGAACCCTTGGGACTGGGATCTGACAGATTGTGTGTACACGTTGGACTGGGGACTGGTAGGGTGCGGGAATCCGTGGACTGGGATCTGACAGAGTGTGGGTTGACGTGTGACTGGGATCTGGCAGAGTGCGGGAACCCGTGGGACTGGAATCTGGCAGATTGTGGGAACCCTTGAGACTGGAATCTGTCAGAATGCGTGTACCAGTGGGACTGGGAACTGGCAGAGTGTGGGAACCCGTGGGACTCTGATCTGGCAGAGTGTGGGAACCTGTGGGACTGGGAACTGCAGAGTTTGGGTACCCGTGGAACTCTGACCTGGCTGAGTGTGGGAACCCGTGGGACTGGGAACTGGCAGAGTGTGGGTACCCGTGTGACTGGAATCTGGCAGAGTGTGGGACTTTATGGGACTGGGATCTGGCAGAGTGCGGGAACCCGTGGGACTGTGAACTGGCAGAGTGCAGGAATCCGTTGGACTGGGAAATGCCAGAGTTTGGGAACCCATGGGACTGGGATCGGGCAGAGTGGGGGAACCCGTGCGAATGGGAACTGGCAGAGTACAGGAATCCGTGGGACTGGGAACTGGCAGAGTGTGGGAACCCTTGAGGATGGAATCTGTCAGAATGCGTGTACCAGTGGGACTGGGAACTGGCAGAGTGTGGGAACACGTGGGAGTGGGAACTGGCAGAGTGTGGGTACACGTGGGACTGGGATCTGGCAGACTGCGGGAACCCCTGGGACAGGAATCTGACAGATTGTGGGAAACCTTGAGACTGGAATCTGTCAGAATGCGTGTAACAGTGGGACTGGGAACTGGCAGAGTGTGGGAACCCGTGGGATACTGATCTGGCAGAGTGTGGGATCCCGTGGGACTGGGAACTGGCAGAGTGTGGTAACCCGTGGGACTGGGAACTGGCAGAGTGTGGGAACCCGTGGGATACTGATCTGGCAGAGTGTGGGATCCCGTGGGACTGGGAACTGGCAGAGTGTGGGAACCCGTGGGACTGGGATCTGGCAGAGTCTGGTAACCCGTGGGACTGGGAACTGGTAGAGTGCAGAAACCCGTGAGACTGGGATCTGGCAGAGTGTGGGAACCCGTGGGATTGGGATCTGGCAGAGTGCGGGGACCCGTGGGACTGTGAACTGGCAGAGTGCAGGAATCCGTTGGACTGGGAAGTGCCAGAGTTTGGGAACCCGTGGGACTGGGAACTGGCAGAGTGGGGGAACCCGTGGGAATGTGAACTGGCAGAGTTCGGGAACCCGTGAGACAGGGATCTGGCAGAGTGTGGGAACCCGTGGGACTCAGATCTGGCAGAGTATGGGAACCCGTGAGACTGGGATCTGGCAGAGTGCGGGAAATCGTGGGACTGGGATCAGACAGATTGTGGGAAACCGTGAAACTGGGATCTGACAGATTCTGGGAACCCGTGGGACTGGAAACTGGCAGAGTGCGGGAACCCGTGAGACTGGGATCTGGCAGAGAATTGGAACCCGTGGGACTGGGAACTGGCAGAGAGCGGGAACACGTGGGACTGGGATCTGAAAGAGTGCGGAAACCCGTTCGACTGGGAACTGGCAGGGTGCGGGAACCCGTGGGACTGGGATCTGACAGAGTGTGGGTACACGTGGGACTGGGATCTGGCAGAGTGTGGGAACCCGTGGGACTGGGATCTGGCAGAGTGCGGGAACCCGTGGGACTGTGAACTGGCAGAGTGCAGGAATCCGTTGGACTGGGAAATGCCAGAGTTTGGGAACCCATGGGACTGGGGACTGGCAGATTGGGGAACGCGTGGGACTGGGAACTGGCAGAGTGCAGGAATCCGTGGGACTGGGAACTGGCAGTGTGTGGGAACTCATGGGACTGGGAACTGGCTCAGTGCTGGAACCCGAGAGACTTGGATCTGGCAGAGTGCGGGATCCCGTGGGACTGGAAACTGGCAGAGTGCTGGAAGCCGTGGGACTGGGAACTTGCAGAGTACAGGAATCCGTGGGACTGGGAACTGGCAGAGTGTGGGAACCCTTCAGGATGAAATCTGTCAGAATGCGTGTACCAGTTGGACTGGGAACTGGCAGAGTGTGGGAACACGTGGGAGTGGGAACTGGCAGAGTGTGGGTACACGTGGGACTGGGATCTGACAGATTGTGGGAACCCGTGGGACTGGAAACTGACAGAGTGCAGCTACCCGTGATACTGGAATCTGAGAGAATGTGGGTACACGTGTGACTGGGATGTGGCAGAGTGTGGAAACCCTTGAGGATGGAATCTGTCAGAATGCGTGTATCAGTGGGAATGGGAACTGGCAGAGTGGGGGAACCCTTGGGACTGGGATCTGACAGAGTGTGTGTACACGTTGGACTGGGAACTGGTAGGGTGCGGGAATCCGTGGACTGGGATCTGACAGAGTGTGTGTTGACGTGTGACTGGGATCTGGCAGAGTGCAGGAACCCGTGGGACTGGAATCTGGCAGATTGTGGGAATCCTTGAGACTGGAATCTGTCAGAATGCGTGTACCAGTGGGACTGGGAACTGGCAGAGTGTTGGAACCAGTGCGACTCTGATCTGGCAGAGTGTGGGAACCCGTGGGACTGGGAACTGGCAGAGTTTGGGTACCCGTGGAACTCTGACCTGGCTGAGTGTGGGAACCCGTGGGACTGGGAACTGGCAGAGTGTGGGTACCCGTGTGACTGGAATCTGGCAGAGCGTGCGACTTTATGGGACTGGGATCTGGCAGAGTGCGGGAACCCGTGGGACTGTGAACTGGCAGAGTGCAGGAATCCGTTGGACTGGGAAATGCCAGAGTTTGGGAACCCATGGGACTGGGATCGGGCAGAGTGGGGGAACCTGTGGGACTGGGAACTGGCAGAGTACAGGAATCCATGGGACTGGGAACTGGCAGAGTGTGGGAACCCTTGAGGATGGAATCTGTCAGAATGCGTGTACCAGTGGGACTGGGAACTGGCAGAGTGTGGGAACACGTGGGAGTGGGAACTGGCAGAGTGTGGGTACACGTGGGACTGGGATCTGGCAGAGTGCGTGAACCCGTGGGACAGGAATCTGACAGATTGTGGGAAACCTTGAGACTGGAATCTGTCAGAATGCGTGTAACAGTGGGACTGGGAACTGGCAGAGTGTGGGAACCCGTGGGATACTGATCTGGCACAGTGTGGGATCCCGTGGGACTTGGAACTGGCAGAGTGTGGGAAAACGTGGGACTGGGATCTGGTAGAGTCTGGTAAACCGTGGGACTGGGAACTGGCAGAGTGCAGAAACCCGTGAGACTGGGATCTGGCAGAGTGTGGGAACCCGTGGGATTGGGATCTGGCAGAGTGCGGGGACCCGTGGGACTGTGAACTGGCAGAGTGCAGGAATCCGTTGGACTGGGAAGTGCCAGAGTTTGGGAACCCGTGGGACTGGGAACTGGCAGAGTGGGGGAACCCGTGGGAATGTGAACTGGCAGAGTGCAGAAACCCGTGAGACTGGGATCTGGCAGAGTGTGGGAACCCGTGGGATTGGGATCTGGCAGAGTGCGAGGACCCGTGGGACTGTGAACTGGCAGAGTGCAGGAATCCGTTGGACTGGGATGTGCCAGAGTTTGGGAACCCGTGGGACTGGGATCAGACAGATTGTGGGAAACCGTGAAACTGGGATCTGACAGATTCTGGGAACCCGTGGGACTGGAAACTGGCAGAGTGCGGGAACCCGTGAGACTGGGATCTGGCAGAGCCTTGGAACCCGTGGGACTGGGAACTGGCAGGGTGCAGGAACACGTGGGACTGGGATCTGACAGAGTGCGGGAACACGTTGGACTGGGAACTGGCAGGGTGCGGGAACCCGTGGGACTGGGATCTGACAGAGTGTGGGTACACGTGGGACTGGGAACTGGCAGAGTGTGGGAAACAGTGGGACTGGAATCTGACAGATTGTGGGAACCCTTGAGACTGGAATCTGTCAGAATGCGTGTACCAGTGGGACTGGGAACTGGCAGAGTGTGGGAACCCATGGGACTCTGATCTGGCAGAGTGTGGGAACCCGTGGGACTGGGAACTGGCAGAGTGTGGGTACCCGTGGAACTGGGATCTGGCAGAGTGTGGGAACCCGTGGGACTGGGATCTGGCAGAGTGCGAGAACCCGAGGGACTGTGAACTGGCAGAGTGCAGGAATCCGTTGGACTGGGAAATGCCAGAGTTTGGGAACCCATGGGACTGGGAACTGGCAGAGTGGGGGAACCCGTGGTACTGCGAAATGGCAGAGTGCAGGAATCCGTGGGACTGGGAACTGGCAGAGTGTGGGAACCCTTCAGGACTGGAACTGGCTCAGTGCTGGTACCAGAGGGACTTGGAACTGGCAGAGTGCGGGAACCCGTGGGACTGGAAACTGGCAGAGTGCTGGAAACCCGTGGGACTGGGATCTGGCAGAGAGTGGGACACCGTGAGACTGGGATCAGACAGAGTGCAGCTACCCGTGAGACTGGGATCTGACAGAATGTGGGTACATGTGTGACTGGGATGTGGCAGAGTGCGGAAACCCTTGAGGATGGAATCTGTCAGAATGCGTGTACCAGTGGGAATGGGAACTGGCAGAGTGTGGGAACCCTTGGGACTGGGATCTGACAGAGTGTGTGTACACGTTGGACTGGGACTGGTAGGGTGCGGGAATCCGTGGACTGGGATCTGACAGAGTGTGGGTTGACGTGTGACTGGGATCTGGCAGAGTGCGGGAACCCGTGGGACTGGAATCTGGCAGATTGTGGGAACCCTTGAGACTGGAATCTGTCAGAATGCGTGTACCAGTGGGACTGGGAACTGGCAGAGTGTGGGAACCCGTGGGACTCTGATCTGGCAGAGTGTGGGAACCTGTGGGACTGGGAACTGCAGAGTTTGGGTACCCGTGGAACTCTGACCTGGCTGAGTGTGGGAACCCGTGGGACTGGGAACTGGCAGAGTGTGGGTACCCGTGTGACTGGAATCTGGCAGAGTGTGGGACTTTATGGGACTGGGATCTGGCAGAGTGCGGGAACCCGTGGGACTGTGAACTGGCAGAGTGCAGGAATCCGTTGGACTGGGAAATGCCAGAGTTTGGGAACCCATGGGACTGGGATCGGGCAGAGTGGGGGAACCCGTGCGAATGGGAACTGGCAGAGTACAGGAATCCGTGGGACTGGGAACTGGCAGAGTGTGGGAACCCTTGAGGATGGAATCTGTCAGAATGCGTGTACCAGTGGGACTGGGAACTGGCAGAGTGTGGGAACACGTGGGAGTGGGAACTGGCAGAGTGTGGGTACACGTGGGACTGGGATCTGGCAGACTGCGGGAACCCCTGGGACAGGAATCTGACAGATTGTGGGAAACCTTGAGACTGGAATCTGTCAGAATGCGTGTAACAGTGGGACTGGGAACTGGCAGAGTGTGGGAACCCGTGGGATACTGATCTGGCAGAGTGTGGGATCCCGTGGGACTGGGAACTGGCAGAGTGTGGTAACCCGTGGGACTGGGAACTGGCAGAGTGTGGGAACCCGTGGGATACTGATCTGGCAGAGTGTGGGATCCCGTGGGACTGGGAACTGGCAGAGTGTGGGAACCCGTGGGACTGGGATCTGGCAGAGTCTGGTAACCCGTGGGACTGGGAACTGGTAGAGTGCAGAAACCCGTGAGACTGGGATCTGGCAGAGTGTGGGAACCCGTGGGATTGGGATCTGGCAGAGTGCGGGGACCCGTGGGACTGTGAACTGGCAGAGTGCAGGAATCCGTTGGACTGGGAAGTGCCAGAGTTTGGGAACCCGTGGGACTGGGAACTGGCAGAGTGGGGGAACCCGTGGGAATGTGAACTGGCAGAGTTCGGGAACCCGTGAGACAGGGATCTGGCAGAGTGTGGGAACCCGTGGGACTCAGATCTGGCAGAGTATGGGAACCCGTGAGACTGGGATCTGGCAGAGTGCGGGAAATCGTGGGACTGGGATCAGACAGATTGTGGGAAACCGTGAAACTGGGATCTGACAGATTCTGGGAACCCGTGGGACTGGAAACTGGCAGAGTGCGGGAACCCGTGAGACTGGGATCTGGCAGAGAATTGGAACCCGTGGGACTGGGAACTGGCAGAGAGCGGGAACACGTGGGACTGGGATCTGAAAGAGTGCGGAAACCCGTTCGACTGGGAACTGGCAGGGTGCGGGAACCCGTGGGACTGGGATCTGACAGAGTGTGGGTACACGTGGGACTGGGATCTGGCAGAGTGTGGGAACCCGTGGGACTGGGATCTGGCAGAGTGCGGGAACCCGTGGGACTGTGAACTGGCAGAGTGCAGGAATCCGTTGGACTGGGAAATGCCAGAGTTTGGGAACCCATGGGACTGGGGACTGGCAGATTGGGGAACGCGTGGGACTGGGAACTGGCAGAGTGCAGGAATCCGTGGGACTGGGAACTGGCAGTGTGTGGGAACTCATGGGACTGGGAACTGGCTCAGTGCTGGAACCCGAGAGACTTGGATCTGGCAGAGTGCGGGATCCCGTGGGACTGGAAACTGGCAGAGTGCTGGAAGCCGTGGGACTGGGAACTTGCAGAGTGTGGGAACCCTTCAGGATGAAATCTGTCAGAATGCGTGTACCAGTTGGACTGGGAACTGGCAGAGTGTGGGAACACGTGGGAGTGGGAACTGGCAGAGTGTGGGTACACGTGGGACTGGGATCTGACAGATTGTGGGAACCCGTGGGACTGGAAACTGACAGAGTGCAGCTACCCGTGATACTGGAATCTGAGAGAATGTGGGTACACGTGTGACTGGGATGTGGCAGAGTGTGGAAACCCTTGAGGATGGAATCTGTCAGAATGCGTGTACCAGTGGGAATGGGAACTGGCAGAGTGGGGGAACCCTTGGGACTGGGATCTGACAGAGTGTGTGTACACGTTGGACTGGGAACTGGTAGGGTGCGGGAATCCGTGGACTGGGATCTGACAGAGTGTGTGTTGACGTGTGACTGGGATCTGGCAGAGTGCAGGAACCCGTGGGACTGGAATCTGGCAGATTGTGGGAATCCTTGAGACTGGAATCTGTCAGAATGCGTGTACCAGTGGGACTGGGAACTGGCAGAGTGTTGGAACCAGTGCGACTCTGATCTGGCAGAGTGTGGGAACCCGTGGGACTGGGAACTGGCAGAGTTTGGGTACCCGTGGAACTCTGACCTGGCTGAGTGTGGGAACCCGTGGGACTGGGAACTGGCAGAGTGTGGGTACCCGTGTGACTGGAATCTGGCAGAGCGTGCGACTTTATGGGACTGGGATCTGGCAGAGTGCGGGAACCCGTGGGACTGTGAACTGGCAGAGTGCAGGAATCCGTTGGACTGGGAAATGCCAGAGTTTGGGAACCCATGGGACTGGGATCGGGCAGAGTGGGGGAACCTGTGGGACTGGGAACTGGCAGAGTACAGGAATCCATGGGACTGGGAACTGGCAGAGTGTGGGAACCCTTGAGGATGGAATCTGTCAGAATGCGTGTACCAGTGGGACTGGGAACTGGCAGAGTGTGGGAACACGTGGGAGTGGGAACTGGCAGAGTGTGGGTACACGTGGGACTGGGATCTGGCAGAGTGCGTGAACCCGTGGGACAGGAATCTGACAGATTGTGGGAAACCTTGAGACTGGAATCTGTCAGAATGCGTGTAACAGTGGGACTGGGAACTGGCAGAGTGTGGGAACCCGTGGGATACTGATCTGGCACAGTGTGGGATCCCGTGGGACTTGGAACTGGCAGAGTGTGGGAAAACGTGGGACTGGGATCTGGTAGAGTCTGGTAAACCGTGGGACTGGGAACTGGCAGAGTGCAGAAACCCGTGAGACTGGGATCTGGCAGAGTGTGGGAACCCGTGGGATTGGGATCTGGCAGAGTGCGGGGACCCGTGGGACTGTGAACTGGCAGAGTGCAGGAATCCGTTGGACTGGGAAGTGCCAGAGTTTGGGAACCCGTGGGACTGGGAACTGGCAGAGTGGGGGAACCCGTGGGAATGTGAACTGGCAGAGTGCAGAAACCCGTGAGACTGGGATCTGGCAGAGTGTGGGAACCCGTGGGACTGGGATCTGGCAGAGTGCGAGGACCCGTGGGACTGTGAACTGGCAGAGTGCAGGAATCCGTTGGACTGGGAAGTGCCAGAGTTTGGGAACCCGTGGGACTGGGATCAGACAGATTGTGGGAAACCGTGAAACTGGGATCTGACAGATTCTGGGAACCCGTGGGACTGGAAACTGGCAGAGTGCGGGAACCCGTGAGACTGGGATCTGGCAGAGTGTGGGAACCCGTGGGATTCGGATCTGGCAGAGTGCGGGGACCCGTGGGACTGTGAACTGGCAGAGTTCGGGAACCCGTGAGACAGGGATCTGGCAGAGTGTGGGAACCCGTGGGACTCAGATCTGGCAGAGTATGGGAACCCGTGAGACTGGGATCTGGCAGAGTGCGGGAAATCGTGGGACTGGGATCAGACAGATTGTGGGAAACCGTGAAACTGGGATCTGACAGATTCTGGGAACCCGTGGGACTGGAAACTGGCAGAGTGCGGGAACCCGTGAGACTGGGATCTGGCAGAGAATTGGAACCCATGGGACTGGGAACTGGCAGAGAGCGGGAACACGTGGGACTGGGATCTGAAAGAGTGCGGAAACCCGTTGGACTGGGAACTGGCAGGGTGCGGGAACACGTGGGAATGGGATCTGACAGAGTGTGGGTACACGTGGGACTGGGATCTGGCAGAGTGTGGGAACCCGTGGGACTGGGATCTGGCAGAGTGCGGGAACCCGTGGGACTGTGAACTGGCAGAGTGCAGGAATCCGTTGGACTGGGAAATGCCAGAGTTTGGGAACCCATGGGACTGGGGACTGGCAGAGTGGGGGAACCCGTGGGACTGGGAACTGGCAGAGTGCAGGAATCCGTGGGACTGGGAACTGGCAGTGTGTGGGAACCCATGGGACTGGGAACTGGCTCAGTGCTGGAACCCGAGAGACTTGGATCTGGCAGAGTGCGGGATCCCGTGGGACTGGGAACTGGCAGAGTACAGGAATCCGTGGGACTGGGAACTGGCAGAGTGTGGGAACCCTTCAGGATGAAATCTGTCAGAATGCGTGTACCAGTGGGACTGGGAACTGGCAGAGTGTGGGAACACGTGGGAGTGGGAACTGGCAGAGTGTGGGTACACGTGGGACTGGGATCTGACAGATTGTGGGAACCCGTGGGACTGGAAACTGACAGAGTGCAGCTACCCGTGAGACTGGAATCTGAGAGAATGTGGGTACACGTGTGACTGGGATGTGGCAGAGTGTGGAAACCCTTGAGGATGGAATCTGTCAGAATGCGTGTACCAGTGGGAATGGGAACTGGCAGAGTGTGGGAACCCGTGGGACTGGGATCTGACAGAGTGTGTGTACACGTTGGACTGGGAACTGGTAGGGTGCGGGAATCCGTGGACTGGGATCTGACAGAGTGTATGTTGACGTGTGACTGGGATCTGGCAGAGTGCAGGAACCCGTGGGACTGGAATCTGGCAGAGTTTGGGTACCCGTGGAACTCTGACCTGGCTGAGTGTGGGAACCTGTGGGACTGGGAACTGGCAGAGTGTGGGTACCCGTGTGACTGGAATCTGGCAGAGTGTGGGACTTTATGGGACTGGGATCTGGCAGTGTGCGGGAACCCGTGGGACTGTGAACTGGCAGAGTGCAGGAATCCATTGGACTGGGAAATGCCAGAGTTTGGGAACCCATGGGACTGGGATCGGGCAGAGTGGGGGAACCTGTGGGACTGGGAACTGGCAGAGTACATGAATCCGTGATACTGGGAACTGGCAGAGTGTGGGAAACCTTGATGATGGAATCTGTCAGAATGCGTGTACCAGTGGGACTGGGAACTGGCAGAGTGTGGGAACCCGTGGGACTGGGATCTGGCAGAGTCTGGTAACCCGTGGGACTGGGAACTGGCAGAGTGCAGAAACCCGTGAGACTGGGATCTGGCAGAGTGTGGGAACCCGTGGGATTGGGATCTGGCAGAGTGCGGGAACCCGTGGGACTGTGAACTGGCAGAGTGCAGGAATCCGTTGGACTGGAAAGTGCCAGAGTTTGGGAACCCGTGGGACTAGGAACTGGCAGAGTGTGGGAACCCGTGGGACTCGGATCTGGCAGAGTATGGGAACCCGTGAGACTGGGATCTGGCAGAGTGCGGGAAATCGTGGGACTGGGATCAGACAGATTGTGGGAAACCGTTAAACTGGGATCTGACAGATTCTGGGAACCCGTGGGACTGGAAACTGGCAGAGTGCGGGAACCCGTGAGACTGGGATCTGGCAGAGAATTGGAACCCGTGGGACTGGGAACTGGCAGGGAGCGGGAACACGTGGGACTGGGATCTGAAAGAGTGCGGGAACCCGTTGGACTGGGAACTGGCAGGGTGCGGGAACCCGTGGGACTGGGATCTGACAGAGTGTGGGTACACGTGGGACTGGGATCTGGCAGAGTGTGGGAACCCGTGGGACTGGGATCTGGCAGAGTCTGGTAACCCGTGGGACTGGGAACTGGTAGAGTGCAGAAACCCGTGAGACTGGGATCTGGCAGAGTGTGGGAACCCGTGGGATTGGGATCTGGCAGAGTGCGGGGACCCGTGGGACTGTGAACTGGCAGAGTTCGGGAACCCGTGAGACAGGGATCTGGCAGAGTGTGGGAACCCGTGGGACTCAGATCTGGCAGAGTATGGGAACCCGTGAGACTGGGATCTGGCAGAGTGCGGGAAATCGTGGGACTGGGATCAGACAGATTGTGGGAAACCGTGAAACTGGGATCTGACAGATTCTGGGAACCCGTGGGACTGGAAACTGGCAGAGTGCGGGAACCCGTGAGACTGGGATCTGGCAGAGAATTGGAACCCATGGGACTGGGAACTGGCAGAGAGCGGGAACACGTGGGACTGGGATCTGAAAGAGTGCGGAAACCCGTTGGACTGGGAACTGGCAGGGTGCGGGAACCCGTGGGATGGGATCTGACAGAGTGTGGGTACACGTGGGACTGGGATCTGGCAGAGTGTGGGAACCCGTGGGACTGGGATCTGGCAGAGTGCGGGAACCCGTGGGACTGTGAACTGGCAGAGTGCAGGAATCCGTTGGACTGGGAAATGCCAGAGTTTGGGAACCCATGGGACTGGGGACTGGCAGAGTGGGGGAACCCGTGGGACTGGGAACTGGCAGAGTGCAGGAATCCGTGGGACTGGGAACTGGCAGTGTGTGGGAACCCATGGGACTGGGAACTGGCTCAGTGCTGGAACCCGAGAGACTTGGATCTGGCAGAGTGCGGGATCCCGTGGGACTGGGAACTGGCAGAGTACAGGAATCCGTGGGACTGGGAACTGGCAGAGTGTGGGAACCCTTCAGGATGAAATCTGTCAGAATGCGTGTACCAGTGGGACTGGGAACTGGCAGAGTGTGGGAACACGTGGGAGTGGGAACTGGCAGAGTGTGGGTACACGTGGGACTGGGATCTGACAGAGTGCAGCTACCCGTGAGACTGGAATCTGAGAGAATGTGGGTACACGTGTGACTGGGATGTGGCAGAGTGTGGAAACCCTTGAGGATGGAATCTGTCAGAATGCGTGTACCAGTGGGAATGGGAACTGGCAGAGTGTGGGAACCCTTGGGACTGGGATCTGACAGAGTGTGTGTACACGTTGGAATGGGAACTGGTAGGGTGCGGGAATCCGTGGACTGGGATCTGACAGAGTGTGTGTTGACGTGTGACTGGGATCTGGCAGAGTGCAGGAACCCGTGGGACTGGAATCTGGCAGAGTTTGGGTACCCGTGGAACTCTGACCTGGCTGAGTGTGGGAACCTGTGGGACTGGGAACTGGCAGAGTGTGGGTACCCGTGTGACTGGAATCTGGCAGAGCGTGGGACTTTATGGGACTGGGATCTGGCAGTGTGCGGGAACCCGTGGGACTGTGAACTGGCAGAGTGCAGGAATCCATTGGACTGGGAAATGCCAGAGTTTGGGAACCCATGGGACTGGGATCGGGCAGAGTGGGGGAACCTGTGGGACTGGGAACTGGCAGAGTACATGAATCCGTGATACTGGGAACTGGCAGAGTGTGGGAAACCTTGAGGATGGAATCTGTCAGAATGCGTGTACCAGTGGGACTGGGAACTGGCAGAGTGTGGGAACACGTGGGAGTGGGAACTGGCAGAGTGTGGGTACACGTGGGACTGGGATCTGGCAGAGTGCGGGAACCCGTGGGACAGGAATCTGACAGATTGTGGGAAACCTTGAGACTGGAATCTGTCAGAATGCGTGTAACAGTGGGACTGGGAACTGGCAGAGTGTGGGAACCCGTGGGATACTGATCTGGCACAGTGTGGGATCCCGTGGGACTTGGAACTGGCAGAGTGTGGGAACCCGTGGGACTGGGATCTGGCAGAGTCTGGTAACCCGTGGGACTGGGAACTGGCAGAGTGCAGAAACCCGTGAGACTGGGATCTGGCAGAGTGTGGGAACCCGTCGGATTGGGATCTATCAGAGTGCGGGAACCCGTGGGACTGTGAACTGGCAGAGTGCAGGAATCCGTTGGACTGGAAAGTGCCAGAGTTTGGGAACCCGTGGGACTAGGAACTGGCAGAGTGTGGGAACCCGTGGGACTCGGATCTGGCAGAGTATGGGAACCCGTGAGACTGGGATCTGACAGAGTGTGGGTACACGTGGGACTGGGATCTGGCAGAGTGTGGGAACCCGTGGGACTGGGATCTGGCAGAGTGCGGGAACCCGTGGGACTGGGATCTGACAGAGTGTGGGTACACGTGGGACTGGCATCTGGCAGAGTGTGGGAACCCGTGGGACTGGGATCTGGCAGAGTGCGGGAACCCGTGGGACTGTGAACTGGCAGAGTGCAGGAATCCGTTGGACTGGGAAATGCCAGAGTTTGGGAACCCATGGGACTGGGGACTGGCAGAGTGGGGGAACCCGTGGGACTGGGAACTGGCAGAGTGCAGGAATCCGTGGGACTGGGAACTGGCTCAGTGCTGGAACCCGAGAGACTTGGATCTGGCAGAGTGTGGGAACGCGTGGGACTGGGAACTGGCAGAGTACAGGAATCCGTGGGATTCGGAACTGGCAGAGTGTGGGAACCCTTCAGGATGAAATCTGTCAGAATGCGTGTACCAATGGGACTGGGAACTGGCAGAGTGTGGGAACACGTGGGAGTGGGAACTGGCAGAGTGTGGGTGCACGTGGGACTGGGATCTGGCAGAGTGCGGTAACCCGTGGGACAGGAATCTGACAGATTGTGGGAAACCTTGAGACGGGAATCTGTCAGAATGCGTGTACCAGTGGGACTGGGAACTGGCAGAGTGTGGGAACCCGTGATGTACTGATCTGGCAGAGTGTGGGATCCCGTGGGACTGGGAATTGGCAGAGTGTGGGAACCCGTGGGACTGGGATCTGGCAGAGTCTGGTAACCCGTGGGACTGTGAACTGGCAGAGTGCAGGAATCCGTTGGACTGGGAAATGCGAGAGTTTGGGAACCCATGGGACTGGGAACTGGCAGAGTCTGGTAACCCGTGGGACTGTGAACTGGCAGAGTGCAGGAATCCGTTGGACTGGGAAATGCGAGAGTTTGGGAACCCGTGGGACTGGGAACTGGCAGAGTACAGGAATCCGTGGGACTGGGAACTGGCAGAGTGTGGGAAACCTTGAGGATGGAATCTGTCAGAATGCGTGTACCAGTGGGACTGGGAACTGGCAGAGTGTGGGAACACGTGGGAGTGGGAACTGGCAGAGTGTGGGTACACGTGGGACTGGGATCTGGCAGACTGCGGGAACCCCTGGGGCAGGAATCTGACAGATTGTGGGAAATCTTGAGACTGGAATCTGTCAGAATGCGTGTAACAGTGGGACTGGGAACTGGCAGAGTGTGGGAACCCGTGGGATACTGATCTGGCAGAGTGTGGGATCCCGTGGGACTGGGAACTGGCAGAGTGTGGGAACACGTGGGAGTGGGAACTGGCAGAGTGTGGGTACACGTTGGACTGGGAACTGGTAGGGTGCGGGAATCCGTGGACTGGGATCTGACAGAGTGTGTGTTGACGTGTGACTGGGATCTGGCAGAGTGCAGGAACCCGTGGGACTGGAATCTGGCAGATTGTGGGAATCCTTGAGACTGGAATCTGTCAGAATGCGTGTACCAGTGGGACTGGGAACTGGCAGAGTGTTGGAACCAGTGCGACTCTGATCTGGCAGAGTGTGGGAACCCGTGGGACTGGGAACTGGCAGAGTTTGGGTACCCGTGGAACTCTGACCTGGCTGAGTGTGGGAACCTGTGGGACTGGGAACTGGCAGAGTGTGGGTACCCGTGTGACTGGAATCTGGCAGAGCGTGGGACTTTATGGGACTGGGACCTGGCAGTGTGCGGGAACCCGTGGGACTGTGAACTGGCAGAGTGCAGGAATCCATTGGACTGGGAAATGCCAGAGTTTGGGAACCCATGGGACTGGGATCGGGCAGAGTGGGGGAACCTGTGGGACTGGGAACTGGCAGAGTACATGAATCCGTGATACTGGGAACTGGCAGAGTGTGGGAAACCTTGAGGATGGAATCTGTCAGAATGCGTGTACCAGTGGGACTGGGAACTGGCAGAGTGTGGGAACACGTGGGAGTGGGAACTGGCAGAGTGTGGGTACACGTGGGACTGGGATCTGGCAGAGTGCGGGAACCCGTGGGACAGGAATCTGACAGATTGTGGGAAACCTTGAGACTGGAATCTGTCAGAATGCGTGTAACAGTGGGACTGGGAACTGGCAGAGTGTGGGAACCCGTGGGACTGGGATCTGGCAGAGTCTGGTAACCCGTGGGACTGGGAACTGGCAGAGTGCAGAAACCCGTGAGACTGGGATCTGGCAGAGTGTGGGAACCCGTCGGATTGGGATCTATCAGAGTGCGGGAACCCGTGGGACTGTGAACTGGCAGAGTGCAGGAATCCGTTGGACTGGAAAGTGCCAGAGTTTGGGAACCCGTGGGACTAGGAACTGGCAGAGTGTGGGAACCCGTGGGACTCGGATCTGGCAGAGTATGGGAACCCGTGAGTCTGGGATCTGACAGAGTGTGGGTACACGTGGGACTGGGATCTGGCAGAGTGTGGGAACCCGTGGGACTGGGATCTGGCAGAGTGCGGGAACCCGTGGGACTGGGATCTGACAGAGTGCGGGAACCCGTGGGACTGGGATCTTGCAGAGTGTGGGAACCCGTGGGACTGGAATCTGGCAGAGTGCGGGAACCCGTGGGACTGGAATCTGGCAGAGTGCGGGAACCCGTGGGACTGTGAACTGGCAGAGTGCAGGAATCCGTTGGACTGGGAAATGCCAGAGTTTGGGAACCCATGGGACTGGGGACTGGCAGAGTGGGGGAACCCGTGGGACTGGGAACTGGCAGAGTGCAGGAATCCGTGGGACTGGGAACTGGCTCAGTGCTGGAACCCGAGAGACTTGGATCTGGCAGAGTGTGGGAACCCGTGGGACTGGGAACTGGCAGAGTACAGGAATCCGTGGGATTCGGAACTGGCAGAGTGTGGGAACCCTTCAGGATGAAATCTGTCAGAATGCGTGTACCAATGGGACTGGGAACTGGCAGAGTGTGGGAACACGTGGGAGTGGGAACTGGCAGAGTGTGGGTGCACGTGGGACTGGGATCTGGCAGAGTGCGGGAATCCGTGGGACAGGAATCTGACAGATTGTGGGAAACCTTGATACGGGAATCTGTCAGAATGCGTGTACCAGTGGGACTGGGAACTGGCAGAGTGTGGGAACCCGTGATGTACTGATCTGGCAGAGTGTGGGATCCCGTGGGACTGGGAACTGGCAGAGTGTGGGAACCCGTGGGACTGGGATCTGGCAGAGTCTGGTAACCCGTGGGACTGTGAACTGGCAGAGTGCAGGAATCCGTTGGACTGGGAAATGCGAGAGTTTGGGAACCCATGGGACTGGGATCGGGCAGAGTGGGGGAACCCGTGGGACTGGGAACTGGCAGAGTACAGGAATCCGTGGGACTGGGAACTGGCAGAGTGTGGGAAACCTTGAGGATGGAATCTGTCAGAATGCGTGTACCAGTGGGACTGGGAACTGGCAGAGTGTGGGAACACGTGGGAGTGGGAACTGGCAGAGTGTGGGTACACGTGGGACTGGGATCTGGCAGACTGCGGGAACCCCTGGGACAGGAATCTGACAGATTGTGGGAAATCTTGAGACTGGAATCTGTCAGAATGCGTGTAACAGTGGGACTGGGAACTGGCAGAGTGTGGGAACCCGTGGGATACTGATCTGGCAGAGTGTGGGATCCCGTGGGACTGGGAACTGGCAGAGTGTGGGAACACGTGGGAGTGGGAACTGGCAGAGTGTGGGTACACGTGGGACTGGGATCTGGCAGAGTGCGGGAACCCGTGGGACAGGAATCTGACAGATTGTGGGAAACCTTGAGACGGGAATCTGTCAGAATGCGTGTACCAGTGGGACTGGGAACTGGCAGAGTGTGGGAACCCGTGATGTACTGATCTGGCAGAGTGTGGGATCCCGTGGGACTGGGAACTGGCAGAGTGTGGGAACCCGTGGGACTGGGATCTGGCAGAGTCTGGTAACCCTTGGGACTGTGAACTGGCAGAGTGCAGGAATCCGTTGGACTGGGAAATGCGAGAGTTTGGGAACCCATGGGACTGGGATCGGGCAGAGTGGGGGAACCCGTGGGACTGGGAACTGGCAGAGTACAGGAATCCGTGGGACTGGGAACTGGCAGAGTGTGGGAACCCTTGAGGATGGAATCTGTCAGAATGCGTGTACCAGTGGGACTGGGAACTGGTAGAGTGTGGGAACACGTGGGAGTGGGAACTGGCAGAGTGTGGGTACACGTGGGACTGGGATCTGGCAGACTGCGGGAACCCCTGGGACAGGAATCTGACAGATTGTGGGAAATCTTGAGACTGGAATCTGTCAGAATGCGTGTAACAGTGGGACTGGGAACTGGCAGAGTGTGGGAACCCGTGGGACTGGGATCTGGCAGAGTCTGGTAACCCGTGTGACTGGGAACTGGTAGAGTGCAGAAACCCGTGAGACTGGGATCTGGCAGAGTGTGGGAACCCGTGGGATTGGGATCTGGCAGAGTGCGGGGACCCGTGGGACTGTGAACTGGCAGAGTGCAGGAATCCGTTGGACTGGGAATTGCCAGAGTTTGTGAACCCGTGGGACTGGGAACTGGCAGAGTGGGGGAACCCGTGGGAATGTGAACTGGCAGAGTTCGGGAATCCGTGAGACAGGGATCTGGCAGAGTGTGGGAACCCGTGGGACTCAGATCTGGCAGAGTATGGGAACCCGTGAGACTGGGATCTGGCAGAGTGCGGGAAATCGTGGGACTGGGATCAGACAGATTGTGGGAAACCGTGAAACTGGGATCTGACAGATTTTGGGAACCCGTGGGACTGGAAACTGGCAGAGTGTGGGAACCCGTGAGACTGGGATCTGGCAGAGAATTGGAACCCGTGGGACTGGGAACTGGCAGGGAGCGGGAACACGTGGGACTGGGATCTGAAAGAGTGCGGGAATCCGTTGGACTGGGAACTGGCAGGGTGCGGGAACCCATGGGACTGGGATCTGACAGAGTGTGGGTACACGTGGGACTGGGATTGGCAGAGTGTGGGAACCCGTGGGACTGGGATCTGGCAGAGTGTGGGAACCCGTGGGACTGTGAACTGGCAGAGTGCAGGAATCCGTTGGACTGGGAAATGCCAGAGTTTGGGAACTCATGGGACTGGGGACTGGCAGAGTGGGGGAACCCGTGGGACTGGTAACTGGCTCAGTGCTGGAACCCGAGAGACTTGGATCTGGCAGAGTGCGGGATCCCGTGGGACTGGGAACTGGCAGATTACAGGAATCCGTGGGTCTGGGAACTGGCAGAGTGTGGGAACCATTCAGGATGAAATCTGTCAGAATGCGTGTACCAGTGGGACTGGGAACTGGCAGAGTGTGGGAACACGTGGGAGTGGGAACTGGCAGAGTGTGGGTACACGTGGGACTGGGATCTGACAGATTGTGGGAACCCGTGGGACTGGAAACCGACAGAGTGCAGCTACCCGTGAGACTGGGATCTGAGAGAATGTGGGTACACGTGTAACTGGGATGTGGCAGAGTGCGGAAACCCTTGAGGATGGAATCTGTCAGAATGCGTGTACCAGTGGGACTGGGAACTGGCAGAGTGTGGGAACACGTGGGAGTGTGAACTGGCAGAGTGTGGGAACCCGTGGGACTGGGTTCTGGCAGAGTGCGGGAACCCGTGGGACTGGGATCTGGCAGAGTGCGGGAACCCGTGGGACTGTGAACTGGCAGAGTACAGGAATCCGTTGGACTGGGAAATGCCAGAGTTTGGGAACCCATGGGACTGGGGAGTGGCAGAGTGGGGGAACCCGTGGGACTGGGAACTGGCTAAGTACAGGAATCCGTGGGACTGGGAACTGGCAGACTGTGGGAAACCTTGAGGATGGAATCTGTCAGAATGCGTGTACCATTGGGACTGGGAACTGGCAGAGTGTGGGAACACGTGGGAGTGGGAACTGGAAGAGTGTGGGTACACGTGGTACTGGGATCTGGCAGAGTGTGGGAACCCGTGGGACTGGGATCTGGCAGACTGCGGGAACCCGTGGGACTGTGAACTGGCAGAGTGCAGGAATCCGTTGGACTGGGAAATGCCAGAGTTTGGGAACCCATGGGACTGGGGACTGGCAGAGTTGGGGAACCCGTGGGACTGGGAACTGGCTCAGTGCTGGAACCCGAGAGACTTGGATCTGGCACAGTGCGGGATCCCGTGGGACTGGGAACTGGCAGAGTACAGGAATCCGTGGGACTGGGAACTGGCAGAGTGTGGGAACCCTTCAGGATGAAATCTGTCAGAATGCGTGTACCAGTGGGACTGGGAACTGGCAGAGTGTGGGAACACGTGGGAGTGGGAACTGGCAGACTGTGGGTACACGTGGGACTGGGATCTGACAGATTGTGGGAACCCGTGGGACTTTAAACTGACACAGTGCAGCTACCCGTGAGACTGGGATCTGAGAGAATGTGGGTACACGTGTGACTGGGATGTGGCAGAGTGCGGAAACCCTTGAGGATAGAATCTGTCAGAATGCGTGTACCAGTGGGAATGGGAACTGGCAGAGTGTGGGAACCCTTGGGACTGGGATCTGACAGAGTGTGTGTACACGTTGGACTGGGAACTGGTAGGGTGCGGGAATCCGTGGACTGGGTTCTGACAGAGTGTGTGTTGACGTGTGACTGGGATCTGGCAGAGTGCGGGTACCCGTGGGACTGGATTCTGGCAGATTGTGGGAATCCTTGAGACTGGAATCTGTCAGAATGCGTGTACCACTGGGACTGGGAACTGGCAGAGTATTGGAACCCGTGCGACTCTGATCTGGCAGAGTGTGGGAACCCGTGGGACTGGGAACTGGCAGAGTGTGGGTACCCGTGTGACTGGAATCTGGCAGAGTGTGGGACTTTATGGGACTGGGATCTGGCAGAGTGCGGGAACCCGTGGGACTGTGAACTGGCAGAGTGCAGGAATCCGTTGGACTGGGAAATGCCAGAGTTTGGGAACCCATGGGACTGGGATCGGGCAGAGTGGGGGAACCCGTGGGACTGGGAACTGGCAGAGTACAGGAATCCGTGGGACTGGGAACTGGCAGAGTGTGTGAACCCTTGAGGATGGAATCTGTCAGAATGCTTGTACCAGTGGGACTGGGAACTGGCAGAGTGTGGGAACACGTGGGAGTGGGAACTGGCAGAGTGTGGGTACACGTGGGACTGGGATCTGGCAGAGTGCGGGAACCCGTGGGACAGGAATCTGACAGATTGTGGGAAACCTTGAGACTGGAATCTGTCAGAATGAGTGTAACAGTGGGACTGGGAACTGGCAGAGTGTGGGAACCCGTGGGATACTGATCTGGCAGAGTGTGGGATCCCGTGGGACTTGGAACTGGCAGAATGTGGGAACCCGTGGGACTTGGAACTGGCAGAGTGTGGGAACCCGTGGGATTGGGATCTATCAGAGTGCGGGGACCCGTGGGACTGTGAACTGGAAGAGTGCAGGAATCCGTTGGACTGGGAAGTGCCAGAGTTTGGGAACCCGTGGGACTAGGAACTGGCAGAGTTCGGGAACCCGTGAGACAGGGATCTGGCAGAGTGTGGGAACCCGTGGGACTCGGATCTGGCAGAGTATGGGAACCCGTGAGACTGGGATCTGGCAAAGTGCGGGAAATCGTGGGACTGGGATCAGACAGATTGTGGGAAACCGTGAAACTGGGGTCTGACAGATTCTGGGAACCCGTGGGACTGGAAACTGGCAGAGTGCGGGAACCCGTGAGACTGGGATATGGCAGAGGCTTGGAACCCGTGGGACTGGGAACTGGCAGGGAGCGGGAACACGTGGGACTGGGATCTGAAAGAGTGCGGGAACCCGTTGGACTGGGAACTGACAGGGTGCGGGAACCCGTGAGACTGGGATCTGACAGAGTGTGGGTGCACGTGGGACTGGGAACTGGCAGAGTGTGGGAACCCGTGGGACTGGAATCTGACAGATTGTGGGAACCCTTGAGACTGGAATCTGTCAGAATGCGTGTACCAGTGGGACTGGGAACTGGCAGAGTGTGGGAACCCGTGGGACTCTGATCTGGCAGAGTGTGTGAACCCGTGGGACTGGGAACTGGCAGAGTGTGGGTACCCGTGGGACTCTGATCTGGCATAGCGTGGGTACCCGTGGGACTGGGATCGGGCAGAGTGTGGGAACCCGTGGGACTGGGATCTGGCAGAGTGCGGGAACCCGTGGGACTGTGAACTGGCAGAGTGCAGGAATCCGTTGGACTGGGAAATGCCAGAGTTTGGGAACCCATGGGACTGGGAACTGGTAGAGTGGGGGAACCCGTGCGACTGGTAACTGGCAGAGTGCAGGTCCCTTAGAGGATGAGACCGGGAAATTAATGGTGGGAAATATGGAGATGGCAAAAACACTGAATGAATATTTTGTATCAGTCTTTACAGTAGAGGACACTAAGAATATCCCAACACTGGACAAACAGGGGGCTTTTGGGGGAGAGGAGCTAAACACGATCAAAATCACTAAGGAAGTGGTACTCGGTAAAATAATGGGACTCAAGGCGGATAAATCACCTGGACCTGATGGCTTACATCCTAGAGTCTTGAAGGAAGTGGCGATAGGGATTGTAGATGCATTGGTAATAATTTTTCAAAACTCCCTGGATTCCGCTAAGGTCCCGGCAGACTGGAAAACTGCTAATGTAACACCCTTATTTAAAAAGGGCAGTAGACAGAAGGCTGGTAACTATAGACCGGTTAGCCTAACATCTGTGGTAGGTAAAATTTTGGAGTCCATTATTAAGGAAACAGCAACAGGACATTTGGATAATCATAATTTAATAGGACAAAGTCAGCATGGTTTTACGAAGGGGAAGTCATGTTTGACAAATTTGCTGGAGTTCTTTGAGGAAGTAACATATAGAGTGGATAAAGGGGAACCAGTGGACGTAGTGTATTTAGACTTCCAAAAGGCATTTGACAAGGTGCCACACAAAAGATTATTGCTTAAGGTAAAAAATCACGGGATTGGGGGTAATATTCTGGCATGGATAGAGGATTGGCTATCTAACAGAAAGCAAAGAGTTGGGATAAATGGTTCATTCTCAGACTGGCAATCAGTAACTAGTGGTGTTCCACAGGGGTCAGTGCTGGGTCCCCAACTCTTCACAATCTATATTAACGATTTGGAGGAAGGGACCAAGTGTAACATATCAAAATTTGCAGATGATACAAAGATGGGAGGGAAAGTAGTGAGTGAGGAGGACATAAAAAACCTGCAAGGGGACATAGACAGGCTAAGTAAGTGGGCAGAGATTTGGCAGATGGAATACAATACTGGAAAGTGTGAGGTGATGCACTTTGGCAGGAAAAATCCTAGAGCAATTTATTATCTTAATGGCAAGAAACTGGAGAGTACTGAAGTGCAAAGGGATCTGGGGGTCCTGGTGCACGAAACTCAAAAGGTTAGTATGCAGGTGCAGCAAGTGATTAAGAAGGCAAATGGAATGTTGGCTTTCATTGCTAGGGGGATAGAATATAAAAATAGGGAGGTATTGCTTCAGTTGTACAAGGTATTGGTGAGACCGCACCTGGAATACTGCATACAGTTTTGGTGTCCTTACTTAAGGAAAGACATCCTTGCTCTCGAGGCAGTGCAAAAAAGGTTCACTCGGTTAATCCCGGGGATGAAGGGGTGGTCATATGAGGAGAGGTTGGGTAGATTGGGACTCTACTCATTGGAGTTCAGAAGAATGAGAGGCGATCTTATTGAAACATATAAGATTGTGAAGGGGTTGGATCGGGTGGATGCGGGGAGGATGTTCCCGATGACGGGTGAGACGAGAACTAGGGGACATAGTCTTAGAATAAGGGGCTGCTCTTTCAAAACTGAGATGAGGAGGAACTACTTCACTCAGAGGGTGGTAGGTCCATGGAATATGCTGCCACAAAAAGCTGTAGAAGCTACAACATTAATTAAATTTAAAACAGAAATAGACAGTTTCCTAGAAGTAAAGGGCATTAAGGGTTACGGGGAGCGGGCAGGAATTTGGACATGAGTCTAGGTTCGGATCGGTCATGGCCCTGTGGGTAGTGGAGCGGGCCCAGGGACTGTGTAGCCTGATTCTGCTCCTATTTCGTGTGTGCAATTCTGTTAGATGCAGGAGATGGTTCTGTGATAGATAGTAGATTGGCGGTTAGGATCAGATCAGCCATGATCTTATTGAATGGCGGAGCAGGCTCGAGGGGCCGATTGGCCTACTCCTGCTCCTATTTCTTATGTTCTTATGTTCTTATGTTAATCCGTGGGACTGGGAACTGGCAGTGTGTGGGAACCCATGGGACTGAGAACTGGACAAAATTGAGAGGTCGCACAACACCAGGTTATAGTCCAACAGTTTTATTTGAAATCACAAGCTTTCGGAACTATCGATTGCCCCTTCCTCAGGTGAAGTAAATAAATACAGAATCGCCAAAGCATATATAGATAGAGAACAAAGCATGTGTACCTTACAATTGCAGACCACTAAATTAAATCATCCTGACTATCTGCCGAGGTGTGATAAAGTTAATCAGGTCAGCCAGGGAGGTACCACATCAAAGACATAGCAAGATACAACTGAGACAATGAGGTGTAGTCGCAGGGGTTCTAACGTGTCAAAAGCTGCCGTCTGTATGTAAAACGAAAAGCTTTAAAATTTTTACTTTTTTACTGGGAAAATTTTTACTTTTTTACTGGGAATCACATCTGTGAACAAGCCAACGACGACTCGAGTCCCGATCACGTCATGTATCGTGACATATACCCAAGATCCCGGTTGAGACCGTCTACATGAGTGCGGAACTTGGCTATCAGTTTCTGCTCGATGATTTTGCGTTGTCGTCTGTTTCTAAGGTTGCCTTGGAGAACGCTTAGCCGCAGATCCGAGGCTGAATGTCCTTGACTGCTGAAGTGTTCCCCGACTGGGAGGTAACAATCCTGCCTGGCGATTGTTGCGCGGTGCTCGTTCATACGTTGTCTCAGTGTCTGCATGGTCTCGCCGATGTACCATGCTGCGGTGCATTCTTTCCTGCAACGTATGAGGTAGACAACGTTGGCCGAGTCACATGAGTATGTACCATGTACCTGGTGGTTAGTGTCCTCACGTGTGATGGTGGTATCTGTGTTGATGATCTGGCATGTCTTGCAGAGTTTGCCGTGGCAGGGTTGTGTGGTGTCGTGGTCGCTGTTATCCTGAAAGCTGGGTAATTTGCTGCGAACGATGGTACTTCTGAGGTTAGGCGGCTGTTTGAAGGCAAGTAGTGGAGGCGTGGGGATGGCCTTAGCGAGGTGTTTGTCGTCATCGATGACATGTTGAAGGCTGCGATTCTGTATCTATTTACTTCACCTGAGGAAGGGGCAATCGATAGCTCCGAAAGCTTGTGATTTCAAATAAAACTGTTGGACTATAACCTGGTGTTGTGCGACCTCTCAATTTTGTCCACCCCAGTCCAACACCGGCATCTCCGCATCATGACTGGGAACTGGCACAGTGCTGGAACCCGAGAGACTGGGATCTGGCAGAGTGCGGGATCCCGTGGGACTGGAAACTGGCAGAGTGCTGGAACCCGAGGGACTGGGATCTGGCAGAGAGTGGGAACCCGTGAGACTGGGATCTGGCAGAGTGCGGGAACCCGTGGGACTGGGATCAGACAGATTGTGGGAACCCGTGAGACTGGGATCTGACAGATTGTGGGAACCCGTGGGACTGGAAACTGACAGAGTGCAGCTACCCGTGAGACTGGGATCTGACAGAGTGTTGGAACCCGTGGGACTGGTATCTGACAGAGTGTGGGTACACGTGCGACTGGGAACTGGCAGGGTGCGGGAATCCGTGGACTGGGATTTGACAGAATGTGGGTACACGTGTGACTGGAATGTGGCAGAGTGCGGAAACCCTTGAGGATGGAATCTGTCAGAATGCGTGTACCAGTGGGACTGGGAACTGGCAGAGTGTGGGAAACCTTGGGACTGGGATCTGACAGAGTGTGGGTACACGTTGGACTGGGAACTGGTAGGGTGCGGGAATCCGTGGACTGGGATCTGACATAGTGTGGGTTGACGTGTGACTGGGATCTGGCAGAGTGTGGGAACCCGTGGGACTGGAATCTGGCAGATTGTGGGAACCATTGAGACTGGAATCTGTCAGAATGCGTGTACCAGTGGGACTGGGAACTGGCAGAGTGTGGAGAACACGTGGGACTGGGAACTGGCAGAGTGCAGAAAACCGTGGGATTGGGAATTAGCAGAGTGTGGGAAACCGTGGGACAGGGATCTGCCAGAGTATGGAAAACCGTAGGACTGGGATCTGGCAGAGTGCGGAAACCCATGAGACTGGAAACTGGCAGAGTGTGGGAACCCGTGAGATTGGGATCTGGCACAGTGTGGGAACGCGAAGTACTGGGATCTGGCAGAGTGTGGGAAACCGTGGGACTGGGATCTGGCAGACTGTGGGAACCCTTCGGACTGGGAACTGGCAGAGTGCGGGAACCCGTGGGACTGGGATCTGGCAGAATGTGGGAAACTGTGGGACTGGGATCTGGAAGAGTGTGGGAACCCGTGGGACTAGGAACTGGCAGAGTGTGGGAACCCTTGGGAATCAGATCTGGCAGAGTGTGGGAACCCGTGGGACTGGGATCAGGCAGATTGTGGGAACCCGTGGGACTGGGATCTGGCAGAGTGCGGAAAAACCGTGAGTCTGGGATCTGGAAGAGTGCGGGAACCCGTGGGACTGGGATCTGGCAGAGTGTGGGAACCCGTGGAACTGGTATCTGGCAGAGTGCGGGAACCCGTGGGACTGGGAACTGGCAGAGTGTGGTAACCCGTGGGACTGGGATCTGGAAGAGTGCGGGAACCCGTGGGACTGGTATCTGGCAGATTGTGGGAACCCGTGACACTGGTATCTGACAGATTGTGGGAACCCGTGGGACTGGAAACTGGCAGAGTGCAGCTACCCGTGAGACTGGGATCTGACAGAGTGCGGGAACCCATGGGACTGGGAACTGGCAGGGAGCGGGAACCCTTGGGACTGGGATCTGACAGAGTGTGGGTACACGTGGGACTGGGAACTGGCAGGGTGCGGGAATCCGTGGACTGGGATTTGACAGAATGTGGGAACCCTTCGGACATGAACTGGCAGATTGCGGGAAACCATGAGACTGGGAACTGTCAGTGTGTGGGAACCCTTGGGACTGGGATCTGGCAGAGTGTGGGAAACTGTGGGACTGGGATCTGGCAGAGTGTGCGAACCCGTGGGACTGGAATCTGAAAGATTGTGGGAACCCTTGAGACTGGAATCTGTCGAATGCGTTTACCAGTGGGACTGGGAACTGTCAGAGTGTGGGAACCCGTGGGACTGGGATCTGGCAGAGTGTGGGAAACTGTGGGACTGGGATCTGGCAGAGTGTGCGAACCCGTGGGACTGGAATCTGAAAGATTGTGGGAACCCTTGAGACTGGAATCTGTCGAATGCGTTTACCAGTGGGACTTAGATCAGGCAGAGTGTGGGAACCCGTGGGACAGGGATCTGGCAGAGTGCGGAAAAACCGTGAGTCTGGGATCTGGAATAGTGCGGGAAGCAGTGGGACTGGGATCTGGCAGAGTGTGGGAACCCGTGGAACTGGGATCTGGCAGAGTGCGGGAACCCGTGGGACTGGGAACTGGCAGAGTGTGGTAACCCGTGGGACTGGGATCTGGAAGAGTGCGGGAACCCGTGGGACTGGTATCTGGCAGATTGTGGGAACCCGTGACACTGGGATCTGACAGATTGTGGGAACCCGTGGGACTGGAAACTGGCAGAGTGCAGCTACCCGTGAGACTGAGATCTGACAGAGTGCGGGAACCCGTGGGACTGGGAACTGGCAGGGAGCGGGAACCCTTGGGACTGGGATCTGACAGAGTGTGGGTACACGTGGGACTGGGAACTGGCAGGGTGCGGGAATCCGTGGACTGGGATTTGACAGAATGTGGGAACCCTTCGGACATGAACTGGCAGATTGCGGAAACCCGTGAGACTGGGAACTGTCAGTGTGTGGGAACCCGTGGGACTGGGATCGGGCAGAGTGGGGAACCCGTGGGACTGGGAACTGGCAGAGTACAGGAATCCGTAGGACTGGGAACTGGCAGAGTGTGGGAACCCTTGAGGATGGAATCTGTCAGAATGCGTGTACCAGTGGGACTGGGAACTGGCAGAGTGTGGGAACACGTGGGAGTGGGAACTGGCAGAGTGTGGGTACACGTGGGACTGGGATCTGGCAGACTGCGGGAACCCCTGGGACAGGAATCTGACAGATTGTGGGAAATCTTGAGACTGGAATCTGTCAGAATGCGTGTAACAGTGGGACTGGGAACTGGCAGAGTGTGGGAACCCGTGGGATACTGATCTGGCAGAGTGTGGGATCCCGAGGGACTGGGAACTGGCAGAGTGTGGGAACCCGTGGGACTGGGATCTGGCAGAGTCTGGTAACCCGTGGGACTGGGAACTGGTAGAGTGCAGAAACCCGTGAGACTGGGATCTGGCAGAGAATTGGAACCCGTGGGACTGGGAACTGGCAGGGAGCGGGAACACGTGGGACTGGGATCTGAAAGAGTGCGGGAACCCGTTGGACTGGGAACTGGCAGGGTGCGGGAACCCATGGGACTGGGATCTGACAGAGTGTGGGTACACGTGGGACTGGGATCTGGCAGAGTGTGGGAACCCGTGGGACTGGGATCTGGCAGAGTGTGGGAACCCGTGGGACTGTGAACTGGCAGAGTGCAGGAATCCGTTGGACTGGGAAATGCCAGAGTTTGGGAACTCATGGGACTGGGGACTGGCAGAGTGGGGGAACCCGTGGGACTGGGAACTGGCTCAGTGCTGGAACCCGAGAGACTTGGATCTGGCAGAGTGCGGGATCCCGTGGGACTGGGAACTGGCAGAGTACAGGAATCCGTGGGACTGGGAACTGGCAGATTGTGGGAACACGTGGGAGTGGGAACTGGCAGAGTGTGGGTACACGTGGGACTGGGATCTGACAGATTGTGGGAACCCGTGGGACTGGAAACTGACAGAGTGCAGCTACCCGTGAGACTGGGATCTGAGAGAATGTGGGTACACGTGTAACTGGGATGTGGCAGAGTGCGGAAACCCTTGAGGATGGAATCTGTCAGAATGCGTGTACCAGTGGGAATGGGAAATGGCAGAGTGTGGGAACCCTTGGGACTGGGATCTGACAGAGTGTGTGTACACGTTGGACTGGGAACTGGTAGGGTGCGGGAATCCGTGGACTGGGATCTGACAGAGTGTGTGTTGACGTGTGACTGGGATCTGGCAGAGTGCGGGAACCCGTGGGACTGGAATCTGGCAGATTGTGGGAATCCTTGAGACTGGAATCTGTCAGAATGCGTGTACCAGTGGGACTGGGAACTGGCAGAGTGTTGGAACCCGTGCGACTCTGATCTGGCAGAGTGTGGGAACCCGTGGGACTGGGAACTGGCAGAGTTTGGGTACCCGTAGAACTCTGACCTGGCTGAGTATGGGAACCCGTGGGACTGGGAACTGGCAGAGTGTGGGTACCCGTGTGACTGGAATCTGGCAGAGTGTGGGACTTTATGGGACTGGGATCTGGCAGAGTGCGGGAACCCATGGGACTGTGAACTGGCAGAGTGCAGGAATCCGTTGGACTGGGAAATGCCAGAGTTTGGGAACCCATGGGACTGGGATCGGTCAGAGTGGGGGAACCCGTGGGACTGGGTACTGGCAGAGTACAGGAATCCGTGGGACTGGGAACTGGCAGAGTGTGGGAACCCTTGAGGATGGAATCTGTCAGAATGCGTGTACCAGTGGGACTGGGAACTGGCAGAGTGTGGGAACACGTGGGAGTGGGAACTGGCAGAGTGTGGGTACACGTGGGACTGGGATCTGGCAGAGTGTGGGAATCCGTGGGACTGGGTTCTGGCAGAGTGCGGGAACCCGTGGGACTGTGAACTGGCAGAGTGCAGGAATCCGTTGGACTGGGAAATGCCAGAGTTTGGGAACCCATGGGACTGGGGACTGGCAGAGTGGGGGAACCCGTGGGACTGGGAACTGGCAGAGTACAGGAATCCGTGGGACTGGGAACTGGCAGACTGTGGGAAACCTTGAGGATGGAATCTGTCAGAATGCGTGTACCAGTGGGACTGGGAACTGGCAGAGTGTGGGAACACGTGGGAGTGGGAACTGGCAGAGTGTGGGTACACGTGGTACTGGGATCTGGCAGAGTGTGGGACCCCGTGGGACTGGGATCTGGCAGACTGCGGGAACCCGTGGGACTGTGAACTGGCAGAGTGCAGGAATCCGTTGGACTGGGAAATGCCAGAGTTTGGGAACCCATGGGACTGGGGACTGGCAGAGTGGGGGAACCCGTGGGACTGGGAACTGGCTCAGTGCTGGAACCCGAGAGACTTGGATCTGGCACAGTGCGGGATCCCGTGGGACTGGGAACTGGCAGAGTACAGGAATCCGTGGGACTGGGAACTGGCAGAGTGTGGGAACCCTTCAGGATGAAATCTGTCAGAATGCGTGTACCAGTGGGACTGGGAACTGGCAGAGTGTGGGAACACGTGGGAGTGGGAACTGGCAGACTGTGGGTACACGTGGGACTGGGATCTGACAGATTGTGGGAACCCGTGGGACTGGAAACTGACAGAGCGCAGCTACCCGTGAGACTGGGATCTGAGAGAATGTGGGTACACGTGTGACTGGGATGTGGCAGAGTGCGGAAACCCTTGAGGATAGAATCTGTCAGAATGCGTGTACCAGTGGGAATGGGAACTGGCAGAGTGTGGGAAACCTTGGGACTGGGATCTGACAGAGTGTGTGTACACGTTGGACTGGGAACTGGTAGGGTGCGGGAATCCGTGGACTGGGTTCTGACAGAGTGTGTGTTGACGTGTGACTGGGATCTGGCAGAGTGCGGGTACCCGTGGGACTGGATTCTGGCAGATTGTGGGAATCCTTGAGACTGGAATCTGTCAGAATGCGTGTACCAGTGGGACTGGGAACTGGCAGAGTGTGGGTACCCGTGTGACTGGAATCTGGCAGAGTGTGGGACTTTATGGGACTGGGATCTGGCAGAGTGCGGGAACCCATGGGACTGTGAACTGGCAGAGTGCAGGAATCCGTTGGACTGGGAAATGCCAGAGTTTGGGAACCCATGGGACTGGGATCGGTCAGAGTGGGGGAACCCGTGGGACTGGGAACTGGCAGAGTACAGGAATCCGTGGGACTGGGAACTGGCAGAGTGTGGGAACCCTTGAGGATGGAATCTGTCAGAATGCGTGTACCAGTGGGACTGGGAACTGGCAGAGTGTGGGAACACGTGGGAGTGGGAACTGGCAGAGTGTGGGTACACGTGGGACTGGGATCTGGCAGAGTGTGGGAATCCGTGGGACTGGGTTCTGGCAGAGTGCGGGAACCCGTGGGACTGTGAACTGGCAGAGTGCAGGAATCCGTTGGACTGGGAAATGCCAGAGTTTGGGAACCCATGGGACTGGGGACTGGCAGAGTGGGGGAACCCGTGGGACTGGGAACTGGCAGAGTACAGGAATCCGTGGGACTGGGAACTGGCAGACTGTGGGAAACCTTGAGGATGGAATCTGTCAGAATGCGTGTACCAGTGGGACTGGGAACTGGCAGAGTGTGGGAACACGTGGGAGTGGGAACTGGCAGAGTGTGGGTACACGTGGTACTGGGATCTGGCGGAGTGTGGGACCCCGTGGGACTGGGATCTGGCAGACTGCGGGAACCCGTGGGACTGTGAACTGGCAGAGTGCAGGAATCCGTTGGACTGGGAAATGCCAGAGTTTGGGAACCCATGGGACTGGGGACTGGCAGAGTGGGGGAACCCGTGGGACTGGGAACTGGCTCAGTGCTGGAACCCGAGAGACTTGGATCTGGCACAGTGCGGGATCCCGTGGGACTGGGAACTGGCAGAGTACAGGAATCCGTGGGACTGGGAACTGGCAGAGTGTGGGAACCCTTCAGGATGAAATCTGTCAGAATGCGTGTACCAGTGGGACTGGGAACTGGCAGAGTGTGGGAACACGTGGGAGTGGGAACTGGCAGACTGTGGGTACACGTGGGACTGGGATCTGACAGATTGTGGGAACCCGTGGGACTGGAAACTGACAGAGCGCAGCTACCCGTGAGACTGGGATCTGAGAGAATGTGGGTACACGTGTGACTGGGATGTGGCAGAGTGCGGAAACCCTTGAGGATAGAATCTGTCAGAATGCGTGTACCAGTGGGAATGGGAACTGGCAGAGTGTGGGAAACCTTGGGACTGGGATCTGACAGAGTGTGTGTACACGTTGGACTGGGAACTGGTAGGGTGCGGGAATCCGTGGACTGGGTTCTGACAGAGTGTGTGTTGACGTGTGACTGGGATCTGGCAGAGTGCGGGTACCCGTGGGACTGGATTCTGGCAGATTGTGGGAATCCTTGAGACTGGAATCTGTCAGAATGCGTGTACCAGTGGGACTGGGAACTGGCAGAGTGTTGGAACCCGTGCGACTCTGATCTGGCAGAGTGTGGGAACCCGTGGGAGTGGGAACTGGCAGAGTGTGGGTACCCGTGTGACTGGAATCTGGCAGAGTGTGGGACTTTATGGGACTGGGATCTGGCAGAGTGCGGGAACCCGTGGGACTGTGAACTGGCAGAGTGCAGGAATCCGTTGGACTGGGAAATGCCAGAGTTTGGGAACCCATGGGACTGGGATCGGGCAGAGTGGGGGAACCCGTGGGACTGGGAACTGGCAGAGTACAGGAATCCGTGGGACTGGGAACTGGCAGAGT
Source organism: Squalus acanthias (assembly GCA_030390025.1). NCBI lineage: Eukaryota > Metazoa > Chordata > Chondrichthyes > Squaliformes > Squalidae > Squalus > Squalus acanthias. The sequence continues at coordinate 49,059 of JASTWF010001253.1, read as the reverse complement.
GTGGGAACCCTTGAGGATGGAATCTGTCAGAATGCGTGTACCAGTTGGACTGGGAACTGGCAGAGTGTGGGAACACGTGGGAGTGGGAACTGGCAGAGTGCGGGAACCCGTGGGACTGGGATCTGGCAGAGACTTGGAACCCGTGGGACTGGGAACTGGCAAAGTGCGGGAAATCGTGGGACTGGGATCAGACAGATTGTGGTAAACCTTGAGACTGGAATCTGTCAGAATGAGTGTAACAGTGGGACTGGGAACTGGCAGAGTGTGGGAACCCGTGGGATACTTTCTGGCAGAGTGTGGGATCCCGTGGGACATGGAACTGGCAGAATGTGGGAACCCGTGGGACTGGGATCTGGCAGAGTCTGGTAACCCGTGGGACTGGGAACTGGCAGAGTGCAGAAACCCGTGAGACTGGGATCTGGCAGAGTGTGGGAACCCGTGGGATTGGGATCTATCAGAGTGCGGGGACCCGTGGGACTGTGAACTGGAAGAGTGCAGGAATCCGTTGGACTGGGAAGTGCCAGAGTTTGGGAACCCGTGGGACTAGGAACTGGCAGAGTGGGGGAACCAGTGGGAATGTGAACTGGCAGAGTTCGGGAACCCGTGAGACAGGGATCTGGCAGAGTGTGGGAACCCGTGGGACTCGGATCTGGCAGAGTATGGGAACCCGTGAGACTGGGATCTGGCAAAGTGCGGGAAATCGTGGGACTGGGATCAGACAGATTGTGGGAAACCGTGAAACTGGGATCTGACAGATTCTGGGAACCCGTGGGACTGGAAACTGGCAGAGTGCGGGAACCCGTGAGACTGGGATCTGGCAGAGACTTGGAACCCGTGGGACTGGGAACTGGCAGGGTGCGGGAACCCGTGGGACTGGGATCTGAGAGAGTGTGGGTACACGTGGGACTGGGAACTGGCAGAGTGTGGGAACCCGTGGGACTGGAATCTGACAGATTGTGGGAACCCTTGAGACTGGAATATGTCAGAATGCGTGTACCAGTGGGACTGGGAACTGGCAGAGTGTGGGAACCCGTGGGACTCTGATCTGGCAGAGTGTGGGAACCCGTGGGACAGGGAACTGGCAGAGTGTGGGTACCCGTGGGACTCTGAGCTGGCACAGTGTGGGAACCCGTGGGACTGGGATCTGGCAGAGTGCGGGAACCCGTGGGACTGTGAACTGGCAGAGTGCAGGAATCCGTTGGACTGGGAAATGCCAGAGTTTGGGAACCCATGGGACTGGGAACTGGTAGAGTGGGGAATCCGTGGGACTGGGAACTGGCAGAGTGCAGGAATCCGTGGGACTGGGAACTGGCAGTGTGTGGGAACCCATGGGACTGGGAACTGGACAAAATTGAGAGGTCGCACAACATCATGTTATAGTCCAACAGTTTTATTTGAAATCACAAGCTTTCGGAACTATCGATTGCCCCTTCCTCAGGTGAAGTAAATAAATACAGAATCGCCAAAGCATATATAGATAGAGAACAAAGCATGTGTACCTTACAATTGCAGACCACTAAATTAAATCATCCTGACTATCTGCCGAGGTGTAATAAAGTTAATCAGGTCAGCCAGGAAGGTACCACATCAAAGACATAGCAAGATACAACTGAGACAATGAGGTGTAGTCGCAGGGGTTCTAACGTGTCAAAAGCTGCCGTCTGTATGTAAAACGAAAAGCTTTAAAATTTTTACTTTTTTACTGGGAAAATTTTTACTTTTTTACTGGGAATCACATCTGTGAACAAGCCAACGACGACTCGAGTCCCGATCACGTCATGTATCGTGACATATACCCAAGATCCCGGTTGAGACCGTCTACATGAGTGCGGAACTTGGCTATCAGTTTCTGCTCGATGATTTTGCGTTGTCGTGTGTTTCTAAGGTTGCCTTGGAGAAGGCTTAGCCGCAGATCCGAGGCTGAATGTCCTTGACTGCTGAAGTGTTCCCCGACTGGGAGGTAACAATCCTGCCTGGCGATTGTTACGCGGAAGTCGTTCATACGTTGTCTCAGTGTCTGCATGGTCTCGCCGATGTACCATGCCGCGGTGCATTCTTTCCTGCAACGTATGAGGTAGACAACGTTGGCCGAGTCACATGAGTATGTACCATGTACCTGGTGGTTAGTGTCCTCACGTGTGATGGTGGTATCTGTGTTGATGATCTGGCATGTCTTGCAGAGTTTGCCGTGGCAGGGTTGTGTGGTGTCGTGGTCGCTGTTATCCTGAAAGCTGGGTAATTTGCTGCGAACGATGGTACTTCTGAGGTTAGGCGGCTGTTTGAAGGCAAGTAGTGGAGGCGTGGGGATGGCCTTAGCGAGGTGTTTGTCGTCATCGATGAAATGTTGAAGGCTGCGATTCTGTATCTATTTACTTCACCTGAGGAAGGGGCAATCGATAGCTCTGAAAGCTTGTGATTTCAAATAAAACTGTTGGACTATAACCTGGTGTTGTGCGACCTCTCAATTTTGTCCACCCCAGTCCAACACCGGCATCTCCGCATCATGACTGGGAACTGGCACAGTGCTAGAACCCGAGAGACTGGGATCTGGCAGAGTGCGGGATCCCGTGGGACTGGAAACTGGCAGAGAGTGGGAACCCGTGGGACTGGGATCAGACAGATTGTGGGAACCCGTGAGACTGGGATCTGACAGATTGTGGGAACCCGTGGGACTGGAAACTGACAGAGTGCATCTACCCGTGAGACTGGGATCTGACAGAGTGTTGGAACCCGTGGGACTGGTATCTGACAGAGTGTGGGTACACGTGGGACTGGGAACTTGCAGGGTGCGGGAATCCGTGGACTGGGATTTAACAGAATGTGGGTACACGTGTGACTGGAATGTGGCAGAGTGCGGAAACCCTTGAGGATGGAATCTGTCAGAATGCGTGTACCAGTGGGACTGGGAACTGGCAGAGTGTGGGAAACCTTGGGACTGGGATCTGACAGAGTGTGGGTACACGTTGGACTGGGAACTGGTAGGGTGCGGGAATCCGTGGACTGGGATCTGACATAGTGTGGGTTGACGTGTGACTGGGATCTGGCAGAGTGCGGGAACCCGTGGGACTGGAATCTGGCAGATTGTGGGAACCATTGAGACTGGAATCTGTCAGAATGCGTGTACCAGTGGGACTGGGAACTGGCAGAGTGTGGAGAACACGTGGGACTGGGAACTGGCAGAGTGCAGAAAACCGTGGGATTGGGAATTAGCAGAGTGTGGGAAACCGTGGGACAGGGATCTGCCAGAGTATGGAAAACCGTAGGACTGGGATCTGGCAGAGTGCGGAAACCCATGAGACTGGAAACTGGCAGAGTGTGGGAACCCGTGAGATTGGGATCTGGCACAGTGTGGGAACGCGAAGTACTGGGATCTGGCAGAGTGTGGGAAACCGTGGGACTGGGATCTGGCAGACTGTGGGAACCCTTCGGACTGGGAACTGGCAGAGTGCGGGAACCCTTGGGACTGGAATCTGGCAGAATGTGGGAAACTGTGGGACTGGGATCTGGAAGATTGTGGGAACCCGTGGGACTGGGAACTGGCAGAGTGTGGGAACCCTTGGGAATCAGATCTGGCAGAGTGTGGGAACCCGTGGGACTGGGATCAGGCAGATTGTGGGAACCCGTGGGACTGGGATCTGGCAGAGTGTGGGAAACTGTGGGACTGGGATCTGGCAGAGTGTGCGAACCCGTGGGACTGGAATCTGAAAGATTGTGGGAACCCTTGAGACTGGAATCTGTCGAATGCGTTTACCAGTGGGACTTAGATCAGGCAGAGTGTGGGAACCCGTGGGACAGGGATCTGGCAGAGTGCGGAAAAACCGTGAGTCTGGGATCTGGAATAGTGCGGGAAGCCGTGGGACTGGGATCTGGCAGAGTGTGGGAACCCGTGGGATTGGGATCTATCAGAGTGCGGGGACCCGTGGGACTGTGAACTGGAAGAGTGCAGGAATCCGTTGGACTGGGAAGTGCCAGAGTTTGGGAACCCGTGGGACTAGGAACTGGCAGAGTGGGGGAACCAGTGGGAATGTGAACTGGCAGAGTTCGGGAACCCGTGAGACAGGGATCTGGCAGAGTGTGGGAACCCGTGGGACTCGGATCTGGCAGAGTATGGGAACCCGTGAGACTGGGATCTGGCAAAGTGCGGGAAATCGTGGGACTGGGATCAGACAGATTGTGGGAAACCGTGAAACTGGGATCTGACAGATTCTGGGAACCCGTGGGACTGGAAACTGGCAGAGTGCGGGAACCCGTGAGACTGGGATCTGGCAGAGACTTGGAACCCGTGGGACTGGGAACTGGCAGGGTGCGGGAACCCGTGGGACTGGGATCTGACAGAGTGTGGGTACACGTGGGACTGGGAACTGGCAGAGTGTGGGAACCCGTGGGACTGGAATCTGACAGATTGTGGGAACCCTTGAGACTGGAATCTGTCAGAATGCGTGTACCAGTGGGACTGGGAACTGGCAGAGTGTGGGAACCCGTGGGACTCTGATCTGGCAGAGTGTGGGAACCCGTGGGACAGGGAACTGGCAGAGTGTGGGTACCCGTGGGACTCTGAGCTGGCACAGTGTGGGAACCCGTGGGACTGGGATCTGGCAGAGTGCGGGAACCCGTGGGACTGTGAACTGGCAGAGTGCAGGAATCCGTTGGACTGGGAAATGCCAGAGTTTGGGAACCCATGGGACTGGGAACTGGTAGAGTGGGGGAATCCGTGGGACTGGGAACTGGCAGAGTGCAGGAATCCGTGGGACTGGGAACTGGCAGTGTGTGGGAACCCATGGGACTGGGAACTGGACAAAATTGAGAGGTCGCACAACATCATGTTATAGTCCAACAGTTTTATTTGAAATCACAAGCTTTCGGAACTATCGATTGCCCCTTCCTCAGGTGAAGTAAATAAATACAGAATCGCCAAAGCATATATAGATAGAGAACAAAGCATGTGTACCTTACAATTGCAGACCACTAAATTAAATCATCCTGACTATCTGCCGAGGTGTAATAAAGTTAATCAGGTCAGCCAGGAAGGTACCACATCAAAGACATAGCAAGATACAACTGAGACAATGAGGTGTAGTCGCAGGGGTTCTAACGTGTCAAAAGCTGCCGTCTGTATGTAAAACGAAAAGCTTTAAAATTTTTACTTTTTTACTGGGAAAATTTTTACTTTTTTACTGGGAATCACATCTGTGAACAAGCCAACGACGACTCGAGTCCCGATCACGTCATGTATCGTGACATATACCCAAGATCCCGGTTGAGACCGTCTACATGAGTGCGGAACTTGGCTATCAGTTTCTGCTCGATGATTTTGCGTTGTCGTGTGTTTCTAAGGTTGCCTTGGAGAAGGCTTAGCCGCAGATCCGAGGCTGAATGTCCTTGACTGCTGAAGTGTTCCCCGACTGGGAGGTAACAATCCTGCCTGGCGATTGTTACGCGGAAGTCGTTCATACGTTGTCTCAGTGTCTGCATGGTCTCGCCGATGTACCATGCCGCGGTGCATTCTTTCCTGCAACGTATGAGGTAGACAACGTTGGCCGAGTCACATGAGTATGTACCATGTACCTGGTGGTTAGTGTCCTCACGTGTGATGGTGGTATCTGTGTTGATGATCTGGCATGTCTTGCAGAGTTTGCCGTGGCAGGGTTGTGTGGTGTCGTGGTCGCTGTTATCCTGAAAGCTGGGTAATTTGCTGCGAACGATGGTACTTCTGAGGTTAGGCGGCTGTTTGAAGGCAAGTAGTGGAGGCGTGGGGATGGCCTTAGCGAGGTGTTTGTCGTCATCGATGAAATGTTGAAGGCTGCGATTCTGTATCTATTTACTTCACCTGAGGAAGGGGCAATCGATAGCTCTGAAAGCTTGTGATTTCAAATAAAACTGTTGGACTATAACCTGGTGTTGTGCGACCTCTCAATTTTGTCCACCCCAGTCCAACACCGGCATCTCCGCATCATGACTGGGAACTGGCACAGTGCTAGAACCCGAGAGACTGGGATCTGGCAGAGTGCGGGATCCCGTGGGACTGGAAACTGGCAGAGAGTGGGAACCCGTGGGACTGGGATCAGACAGATTGTGGGAACCCGTGAGACTGGGATCTGACAGATTGTGGGAACCCGTGGGACTGGAAACTGACAGAGTGCATCTACCCGTGAGACTGGGATCTGACAGAGTGTTGGAACCCGTGGGACTGGTATCTGACAGAGTGTGGGTACACGTGGGACTGGGAACTTGCAGGGTGCGGGAATCCGTGGACTGGGATTTAACAGAATGTGGGTACACGTGTGACTGGAATGTGGCAGAGTGCGGAAACCCTTGAGGATGGAATCTGTCAGAATGCGTGTACCAGTGGGACTGGGAACTGGCAGAGTGTGGGAAACCTTGGGACTGGGATCTGACAGAGTGTGGGTACACGTTGGACTGGGAACTGGTAGGGTGCGGGAATCCGTGGACTGGGATCTGACATAGTGTGGGTTGACGTGTGACTGGGATCTGGCAGAGTGCGGGAACCCGTGGGACTGGAATCTGGCAGATTGTGGGAACCATTGAGACTGGAATCTGTCAGAATGCGTGTACCAGTGGGACTGGGAACTGGCAGAGTGTGGAGAACACGTGGGACTGGGAACTGGCAGAGTGCAGAAAACCGTGGGATTGGGAATTAGCAGAGTGTGGGAAACCGTGGGACAGGGATCTGCCAGAGTATGGAAAACCATAGGACTGGGATCTGGCAGAGTGCGGAAACCCATGAGACTGGAAACTGGCAGAGTGTGGGAACCCGTGAGATTGGGATCTGGCACAGTGTGGGAACGCGGAGTACTGGGATCTGGCAGAGTGTGGGAAACCGTGGGACTGGGATCTGGCAGACTGTGGGAACCCTTCGGACTGGGAACTGGCAGAGTGCGGGAACCCGTGGGACTGGAATCTGGCAGAATGTGGGAAACTGTGGGACTGGGATCTGGAAGATTGTGGGAACCCGTGGGACTGGGAACTGGCAGAGTGTGGGAACCCTTGGGAATCAGATCTGGCAGAGTGTGGGAACCCGTGGGACTGGGATCAGGCAGATTGTGGGAACCCGTGGGACTGGGATCTGGCAGAGTGTGGGAAACTGTGGGACTGGGATCTGGCAGAGTGTGCGAACCCGTGGGACTGGAATCTGAAAGATTGTGGGAACCCTTGAGACTGGAATCTGTCGAATGCGTTTACCAGTGGGACTTAGATCAGGCAGAGTGTGGGAACCCGTGGGACAGGGATCTGGCAGAGTGCGGAAAAACCGTGAGTCTGGGATCTGGAATAGTGCGGGAAGCCGTGGGACTGGGATCTGGCAGAGTGTGGGAACCCGTGGAACTGGGATCTGGCAGAGTGCGGGAACCCGTGGGACTGGGAACTGGCAGAGTGTGGTAACCCGTGGGACTGGGATCTGGAAGAGTGCGGGAACCCGTGGGACTGGTATCTGGCAGATTGTGGGAACCCGTGACACTGGGATCTGACAGATTGTGGGAACCCGTGGGACTGGAAACTGGCAGAGTGCAGCTACCCGTGAGACTGAGATCTAACAGAGTGCGGGAACCCGTGGGACTGGGAACTGGCAGGGAGCGGGAACCCTTGGGACTGGGATCTAACAGAGTGTGGGTACACGTGGGACTGGGAACTGGCAGGGTGCGGAAATCCGTGGACTGGGATTTGACAGAATGTGGGAACCCTTCGGACATGAACTGGCAGATTGCGGAAACCCGTGAGACTGGGAACTGTCAGTGTGTGGGAACCCGTGGGACTGGGATCTGGCAGAGTGTGGGAAACTGTGGGACTGGGATCTGGCAGAGTGTGCGAACCCGTGGGACTGGAATCTGAAAGATTGTGGGAACCCTTGAGACTGGAATCTGTCGAATGCGTTTACCAGTGGGACTGGGAACTGTCAGAGTGTGGGAACACGTGGGACTCTGATTTGGCAGAGTGTGGGAACCTGTGGGACTGGGATCTGGCAGAGTGCGGAAACCCGTGAGACTGGGATCTGGCAGAGTGTGGGAACCCGTTCGACTGGGAAGTGCCAGAGTTTGGGGACCCGTGGGACTGGGAACTGGCAGAGTGCGTGTACCAGTGGGACTGGGAACTGGGAGAGTGTGGGAACCCGTGGGATTGAGAACTGGCAGAGTGTGGGAACCCGTGGGGCTGGGATCTGGCAGAGAGTGGGAACCCGTGAGACTGGGATCTGGCAGAGTGCGGGAACCCGTGGTACTGCAAACTGGCAGAGTGCAGCTACCCGTGAGACTGGGATCTGACAGAGTGCGGGAACTCGTGGGACTGGGAACTGGCAGGGTGCGGGAAACCGTGGGAATGGGATCTGACAGAGTGTGGGCACACGTGGGACTGGGAACTGGCAGGGTGCGGGAATCCGTGGGACTGGGAACTGGCAGAGTAGGGGAACCCGTGGGACTGGGAACTGGCAGAGTGTGGGAAACTGCGGGACTGGGATCTGGCAGAGTGTGCGAACCTGTGGGACTGGAATCTGAAAGATTGTGGGAACCCTTGAGACTGGAATCTGTCAGAATGCGTGTACCAGTGGGACTGGGAACTGGTAGAGTGTGGGAACCCGTGGGACTCTGATCTGGCAGAGTGTGGGAACCCGTGGGACTGGGAACTGGCAGAGTGTGGGAACCCGAGGGACTGGGATCTGGCAGTGTGTGGTAACCAGTGGGACTGGGAACTGGCAGAGTGGGGGAACACGTGGGACTGGGAACTGGCAGAGTGGGGGAACCCGTGGGACTGAGAACTGGCAGAGTGCGTGAACCCGTGGGCCTGGGAACTGGCACAGTGTTGGAATCCGTGAGACTGGGATCTGACGGAGTGTGGGAACCCGTGGGACTGGGAACTGGCAGAGTGTGGGAACCCGTGGGACTGGGAACTGGCACAGTGTTGGAATCCGTGAGACTGGGATCTGACGGAGTGTGGGAACCCGTGGGACTGGGATCAGACATATTGTGGGAACCCGTGGGACTGGAAACTGGCAGAGTGCGGGAACCCGTGAGACTGGGATTTGACAGAGTGCGGGAACCCATTGGACTGGGAACTGGCATGGTGCGGGAACCCGTGGGACTGTGATCTCACAGAGTGTGGGTACACGTGGGACTGGGATCTGGCATAGTGCGGGAACCCGTGGGACTGGAATCTGACAGATTGTGGAAACACTTGAGACTGGAATCTGTCAGAATGCGTGTACCAGTGGGACTGGGAAGTGGCAGGGTATGGGAACCCGTGGAACTGGGAACTGGCAAAGTGTGGGAACCCGTGGGACTGGGAACTGGCAGAGTGCGGAAACCCGTGGGACTGGGAACTGGCAGAGTTTGGCAATCCCTGTGACAGGGATCTGCCAGAGTGTGGACACCCGTAGGACTGGGATCTGGCATAGTGTGAGATCCCGTGGGAATGGCATCTGGCAGAGTGTGGGAACCCGTGGGACTGGGAACTGGCAGAGTGCGGAAATCCGTGGGAAAGGGATCTGCCAGAGTGTGGGAACCCGTGGGACTGGAAACTGGCAGGGTGCGGGAAACCGTGGGAATGGGATCCTGCAGAGCGTGGGTACCCGTGAGAGTGGGATCTGACAGACTGCGGGATCGCGTGAGACTGGGATCAGGCAGAGTGCGGAATCCCGTGAGACTGGGATCAGGCAGAGTGCGGAATCCCGTGAGACTGGGATCTGGCAGATTGCGGGAACCCGTGGGACTCTGATCTGGCAGAGTGCGGGAACCCGTGGGAACCAGAACTGACAGAGTGTGGGAAGCCGTGGGACTTGGATCTGGCAGAGTGCGGGAACCCGTGGGAACCAGAACTGACAGAGTGCGGGAACCCGTGGGACTGGGATCTCGCAGTTTGTGGGAATCCGTGGGACTGGGATCTGGCCGAGTGCGGGAACCCGTGAGACTGGGAACTGGCAGAGCACGGGAATCCGTGAGACTGGGATCTGGCAGAACGCGGGAATCCGTGGGACTGGGAACTGGCAGAGTGCAGGAACCCGTGGGACTGTGAACTGGCAGAGTGCGTAAACCCGTGAGACTGGGAACTGGCAGTGTGCGGGAATCCGTGAGACTGGGAACTGGCAGAGTGCGGGAACAGGTGAACTGGGATCTGGCAGAGTGCGGGAATCCGTGGGACTGGGAACTGGCAGAGTGCCTGAACCCGTGAGACTGGGATCTGGCAGAGTGCAGGAATCCGTGGGACTGGGAACTGGCAGAGGGCAGGAACCCGTGGGACTGTGAACTGGCAGAGTGTGGGTACCCATGGGACTCTGAACTGGCAGAGTGCGGGAACCCGTGGGACTGGGATCTGGCAGAGTTTAGAATACAGTGGGACTGGGATCTCGCAGAATGCGGGTACACGTGGGAATGGGATTTGGCAGAGTGCGGGAACCCGTGGGACTGGGATCTGACAGAGTGTGGGTACACTTGGGACTGGGATCTGGCAGAGTGTGGGAATCCGTGGGACTGGGATCTGTCAGAGTGTTGGTACCCGTGGTACTGGTATCTGGCAGAGTTTGGAATACAGTGGGACTGGTATCTGGCTGAGTGCGGGAACCCATATACTGGGATTGGGCAGAATGCTTGTACACGTGGGACTGGAATCTGGCAGGCTGCAGGAAACTTTGGGACCGGGAATTGGCAGATTGATGGGATCCCGTAGGACTGGGATTTGCCAGAGTTTGGGATACAGTGGGTTTGAGATCTGGCAGAGTGCGGGAATCTGTGGAACTGGGATCTGGAAGAGTTTGGGATACCGTGGGACTGGGATCAGGCAGAGTGCGGATACACGTGAGAGTGGGATCTGACAGAGTGCGAGAACCCGTGAGACTGGGATCTGGCAGAGTGTGGGATCCCGTGGGACTGGAAAATGTCAGAGTGTGGGACCCGTGGGACTGGGATCTGGAAGAGTTTTGGATACCGTAAGACGGGTCATTTTCGGGTTGGCATGCTGTAAATAGTGGGGTGCCGCAAGCATCAGTGCTTGGGCCACAGCTATTCACAATCTACATCAATGATTTGGATGAGGGGACCAAATGTAATAGATCCAAGTTTGCTGACGTTATAAAGCTTGGTGGGAATGTAATTTGTGAGGAGGATGCAATGAGGCTTCAAGGGGATATAGACAGGCTAAGTGAATGGGCAAGAACATGGCAAATGGAATATAACGTGGAGAAATGTGAAGTTATCCACTTTGGTAGGAAATATAGAAAAGCAGTGTATTTTTAAATTGCGAGAGATTGGGAAGTGTTGGTGTTCAGAGGGACCTCGGCGTCCCTGTACACAAATCACTGAAAGTTCACATGCAGGTACAGCAAGCAATTAGGAAAGCAAAAGATATGTTGGCCTTTATTACAATAGGATTTGAGCATAAGAGTTATGAGGTCTTACTACAATTATGTAGGGTCATCGTGAGACCACACCTGAAGTATTGTGTACTGTTTTGGTCTCTTTAACTAAAGAAGGATATACTTGCCATAGAGGCAGGGCAATGAAAGTTCACCAGACTGATTCCTGGGATGGGGGGATTGTCCTTTAATTACAGATTGAGTAGACTAGGCCTATATTATCTAGGGTTGAGAAGAATTATAGGTGATGTAATTGAAACATAAAAATTCTCATAGGACTTAACAGGATAGATGCTGGGAGGATGGTTCACCTGGCTGGGGAGTCAAGAAACAGGGGTCACAGTCTCAGATTAAGGGGTCAGCCATTTAGGACTGAGATGAGCAGAAGTTTCTTCACTGAGAGGGTGGTGAATCTTTAAAATTCTCTACCCCAAAGGGCTGTGGAGGCCCAGTCGGTAAGTATTTTCAAGAGATAGATTGAAAAATATTTGAATACTAATGGATCAAGGGATATGTGGATACTGCAGGAAAGTGGAGATGAGGTAGAATATCAGCGATGATCTTATTGAATGTCTGCGCAGGCTCGAAGAGCCAAATGGCCTACTCCTGCTCCTATTTCTTATTTTCTTATGTTCTTACAACAACACGCAAGGGTAGGCACTTATGTATTTTATCCAATGTGCAAATGAAGTTTCTGTTAATGTGCTATCGAACATTGAAATCTTGATTTTCAAAACTTTCCGTTCTTGGACAGATTTGTGTGCACCCTTGGAAGTGGATTAGGGAATTGCAGTGAATGGTGAGAGATAACGGTATACCCCGCAATGCTGAAGAGTGTGAAGGAATGGCGTGGGCATTGCAGGGATGCTTTATTGTGTTGGTGTGGGGTGGTGCCAACTTGGCGCATCAGGTGGCAGCCAGGGTGTGCAGCTTCAAGTGAAGTAACTCTGGCCATGGTGCCGCCATCCCTGGCGTCCCGGGCAGCAGTGTGGACGGGTGCTGATGCTCTGTGTCCTGTGCAGCATCAGTTGTTTGAAGAGAAGTGTTGTGTTGTTGGAGTTGGTGGTGCGCCTGGTGCTTCTGGAGCTGGGTCTGATCTTGTTGGGATACTGAGGACCAAGTTCAGATAGTTTCAATACCACCGATGCAGATGTTATAGATGGTGGGTGAAGTTGAGATGACAGAACCGATCTGTCAATGTTGGAAGATGTTATTACAATGAGGTGACACTGGATACAGCGTTTACTCCAAAAACCTGCAACCTGCATAAAGCTCAATCTGTCTTCCCAATGCAGTAAGCAACAGCTTCAGAGATTGGAAAGTGAACAGCTGTGAGACGGGAGCTTTTATAGCACATTTCCAGCTGTCAATTAATGAGATGATTCCCTGGACATTCAACTCCCGCCCTGCTTACCTGACGAGATCCCCGAGTAGCGTGGAGCCCGTGGGCTACCTGGGAAACTCTGAAGGTGAGCTCAAAATTCTTTTTAAATTGCTCTAAACAAGGTCATAATGACCTAACTTGCCTCCCCCGCCGCTGCGTGTCGGGTCTGTTCAGAGTTGACAGACCCTACATCTGGGAAGTCGTGTGGCGGCGGATAACAAAAGAAAATCCCACCCGACCCGTCACCAAATGCGCCCGCTGACCCCCCGAGAAATTCCCTCTCAGTGTCTGTCACAGGTATTCAGACTGCCGCCCGCCCAGTAGCTCCCAGGTTGAAATGTACTGGTCCTTGGAGCGCAGGGAATTGATTGAAATTCACTGATGTCAGGTTACACCTGGCGATTAGCGCCAGCTGCAGATGTGGGGTGTTCGAGTGCTGCACAGCCAGGACCACAGAATCCAATCTCGCGCCCATAATGACAATATTAGTGGTCCGGTAGCACAGTGCTTATATTACTGTCCTAATAATCCAGTGGCCTGGACTGATGGTCCAGAGACACGCGGTCTAGCTGTTCTCCTGATCCAGCTCACTGCCTCGGCCGAGGGTTCTTGTTATTAAACTGAGAGCAGTGTTTGTTCCCATACTGTCTAGATTTATTTCCGTGCTCCTTCAACACAGTCACGTGATTATTGTGGGGATCTTATTTTAACAGTAACTAAAAACAAGATGTTTCAGTTCTTTAAACAGGAACTGCAGTTTCATGAAATGACGTGTATATTCAAAAGCTCTAACATTCCTTTCTGTAAAGAAGGTGACTGTCAAATGCTTTGTCATCAAATTCAGTATTTTAGCAGCAATTTAATTGGTCACTGTTAACAGTAAGAGATTTAGATGGTTTATGACAATTAGATTTTCAGAGGCGATGGAGCCTTTTTCTAACAATGACTATTTTATTGGTGTATTTCTATCGAGGCGGCGCTGCTTAATGTTCTGTACAGAGGGAACTGACGGTGGATTCAGTAAACCCGCAGTGTCAGGTTTGGTGGTGTAAAAATCCGTTATTGGAATCGCAGCTTCATGTTTAGAAAAACTGGCTGAATGTTCAGGGTTAATGTTCTTCACTAAACTCCGAACATGTGATGTTGCTTTTGTTACTTCAGTGTTCAGTTATTTTCGCTGAGTGGTTTCCTCTATTGCCAGTGTAACAATCTGTCAGATCTCAGCACAAGAGACCTTGGCTCCAATTTATATCAGAAAGACCGTGAAACATTCCGTGTAAAATTCTGTCTGTGTATTCGGCAGTCCAGGAGTAGGGACATCTTCTGGAATAAATTTAATACAATGGCCACAATATTAAAATAAGATTATAAAGCTGTTGTGTTCACCGAATCCCCACAGTGCAGGTAGAGGCCATTTCGGCCCATCGAGCCTGCACCGACACATATCCCACCCTATCCCCGTAACCCCACGTATTTAATCCCCCTAACACTAATTGTCAATTTATTATTACCAAATCAACCTAACCCGCACATCTTTAGACTGTGGGAGGAAACCGGAGCACCCGGAGAGAACCCACGCAGACATGGGGAGAATGTGCAAACTCTACACAGACAGTCACCCGAGGCCGTATTCGAACCTTGGTTCCTGGCGCTGTGAAACAACAGTGCCAACCACTATGCCACCGTGTTGGAACAGTAGGTTATATGGATACACATAATTCGTAAAACGACCTCTTGCCATGGTTTAATAATGCTTCTTATATTCATAAAGACTGTTTCAACCCCTTTCTGAAAAGTGAATATTGCTCCAGGAGTTCGCACATGTTCTAACATTTACACATGTCCGCCTGCCGTTCTGGCATCTTCCTACAGAAGCAGTGAAAAGACATTCCAGTTCATCGGTTTGAGTTTGAGCAATGCCATCGAGATTCACCAGTGATTAATTAATTCATGTTTGTAAAGCACACTTCCTGTAAGATTCACATTTACTGTTGGTCTAACTCATCTTCTGTCACCTTCGTTTCCTGTTACACCTCAGACATCACAGTTCTAGTGAATCCTTTCACTCGTTCCCAATGGCTGTGTATCTGCGAGTTCTAATTACATGATACACGTTTATTCATGTTACAACTGTTTAGAAAGTGACTTTATATGATTGATTGTTAATACTAGTTCCAGATAATTAACACATGATATAAATATGGGACAATACAAGACCATAGACACATAGGAACATTTGGATTCCATTCAGGAAGGCTATCCTGTTCCGCAATAACTTAATGAGAGCAGGCGAAGTAGTTGGCTCTGTTGCGCAGGCGCAGTCTCGCACTCTTGCTCTCACGCAGGCGCAGTCTTGCTCCCTGCCGTTATTCCGGGGATTCTGAGTCACGGGTCAGTTTGCCTCTTGTGCCGGGCGGCGCGGGGCGATCGGTGAGAGACGGTAAGGAGCAGGTACGTTCTCCGGGAAAAAGGGGTGTCGCTGCAGTGAATCCGGGGATGTCCAGTGGGCTGGGTTTGCTGTGTGCCGGGCGGCGCGGGCCGGTGTGTGAGTGACGGTAAGAAACAGGATGGTTCCCCGTGTTACAGGGGCCGCGCTCTGTGACTGAGGGTACTCGGCTCCATTCAGCACACGGCCTGACAGCGCGGCTGCTCAGCCCATGGTTTAGATCACAGCGAGGGACTTTAAAGTGTCGCAGGGTTGTGTTGGGATATAAGTCCCACGGAAATGCATTGAACCAGGTCATAAGGGATGGTCCGGTAGAAAAGCCCCAGGGAATGGATTGAAACGGGTCCTAATACAGGAGATGGCTCGGAATATAAACCCCAGGGAATGAACTGATCCGGGTCATAACACAGGGGATGGCCCGGGATATAAAGTCCAGGGAATGGACTGAACAGGGTCATAATACAGGGGATGATCCGGGGATGGAGGATGGCGCCAGTGAGATCGGACAGTGTCAGCATTGTGAAGAGAAAAGGCGCATTTCCGTCTGGGTGAGTGAAAATGCGGACCTCTCACGCGGTCGGACTTTCAGTATGAGGAAAAATACCAAATTAAACACACAGCCACGGAGCTGAGGGTTTGTAGAGTTGCACAATTTGTAATGCAACTGCCAGTGAGATCAGAAATGTGCAACATAGTTGGGGGGGAGCGTTTGGGCCCCGTGAGATCAGCTACTGTGCAGTACCCCACAAGTCACAGCCTGCCAGCCCGAAAATTACCTGTTTCATCCTACTCTCGGTTTTCTATCCGTCAACCAATCCTCAATCCATGCTAGTATATTCCCCCAATCCAATGAGCCCTAATTTTGTTTAATAATCTCTTGAGTGGCACCTTCTCAAATGCCTCGAAAAATCCAAATACACCACATCAACTGGTTCCCCCTTATCAATTCTGCTAGTTACAACCTCAAAACACTCATAACAGATTCGTGAACCATGAGTTCCCTTTCATAAATCTTTGTTGACTCTGCCCATTCCTATTATTATTTTCTAAGTTCCCTGTTTCCACGTCCTTAATAATAGATTCAGGCATTTTCCCTACGACGGATGTCAGGCTAACTGGTGCCGAGATCCCCGTATTCTCTCTCCCTACTTCCCTAAATAATGGCGTTGCATTTGTTGCCTTCCAATCTGTCAGAACTGTTCTAGAACCTATCGAATTCTGCAAGATGACAACCAATGCATCCACTATCTCTTTAGCCATCAATTTCAACACCCTAGAATGTAGTCCATCAGGTAGAGGGGATTAATCGGCTTTCAATGCCATTAATTTCTCCTGTAATATTTTTTTACTAATACTAATTCATTTCGGTTCCTCATTCTCGCTAGACTCTTGGTTCTCCACTATTTCTGGGAGTTTTTTTGTGTCTTCTTCTGTGAAGCCACACAACAAATTATTTGTTTAATTTTACTGCCATTTCCTTATTCCTCATTATAATTTCTCTTGTCTCAGCTTGTAAGAAACCCACTTCTACTTTCTCTGATCTTTTCCTTTTTACATCCCAACAAAACTTTTTACAGTCTCTTGTTATGTCTTTCTCTAGTTGTCGCTCGCATTGCATTTTCCTTTTCTTTATCAATTTTTTGGTCCTCCTTTGAAAAATTCTAAAAGTCTCTCAATCCTCAGGCTTACTACTCTTTTTGGCAATATTATATCCCTCTTCCTTTAATCTAATACTATTTTAATTTCTCATGTTTGCCACCGTTGGACCATTTTTCACATCGTGTTTTTTATTCCTGAAAGAATGTATATTTGTTGCCAATTATGGATTATTCCTTCAAATGTTTGCCATTGCTTTTCTATTGTCATATCTTTGAATCTAGTTTCCGAACCTGCCTTAGCCAATTCGCCTCTCATACCTACGTAGTTTGCTTTGTTCAGGTTTAGGGCCCCAGTTTCGGACTTAAATAAATCAATCTCAAACACAGCATAAAATGTTATTATTTTATGATCACTTGTCCCCAGAGGTTACTTTGCTACAATGTTATTAATTATCACTGTCTCATTGCACAGTACTAGATCTAAAATAGACAATTTCTTCGTAGGTTCCTTGACATACTGATCTAGAAAACAATCTTGAATGCATTCCATGAACTCTACCTCAGCACTATTTCTGCAAATATGGTTCCCCAGTCTATATGAAAGTTAAAGTTCCCCATGATTAATGTATTACTGTTGTTGCATGCATCTCCAATGTCCTGATTTATACTCTGCTAGACAGTACAACCACTGATGGATGGCCTATAGACTACACCCACTTATGTTTTCTGCCTCTCGTTGTTTCTCAGCTCCACCCAAGCTGATTCTACATTTTATTTTTCAGTGGACGTTCCTTTCTCTGTACTGTCTTTATTCACTTCTTTATTTTAAGGACTGCACCTCCACCTTTACCATTCTGGCTGTTTCTTCTAAAAGTCAAATATCGTGGAATATTTAGTACTCAACCTTGGTCACTCTGCAATCACGTCCCTGTAATGGTTATTAAATCCAATCTATTTATTTCAATCTGCGCTATTAATTCATCTATTTTGTTATGAATGCTTCGGGCATTCAGATATAGTATCTTCAGCTTTAATTGTTTATCAATTTTTCCCTGGTATCACTTTAGTCACTAATGCCTATTACCTTTATTAATATTTCTGTCCCTTCGAAACTCACTCTGCTAATCTTTACCCAGTTTACTACTCAAATGTGTGTAAACCGGAGAAGATGGGCCTAGTGAGGTCAGACACTGTGTAACCCGGGGAGGATGGGGCAAGTGAGGTCAGATAGTGTGTAACAGGAAGGATGGGCCCAGTGAGATCAGGCAGTGTGTAACCCGGGGAGGATGGGCCAAGTGAGATCAGACAGTGTGTAACAGAGAGGATGGGCGCAGTGAGATCAGGCAGTGTGTAACCCGGGGAGGCTGGGCCCAGAGAGATCAGACAGTGTTTATCCCGGTGTGGATGGGGCAAGTGAGATCAGACAGTGCGTAACCCGGGGAGAATGGGCCCCGTGAGATCAGGCAGTGTGTAACCCGGGGAGGATGCGCCAAGTGAGATCAGACAGTGTGTAACAGGGAGGATGGGCCCAGTGAGATCAGGCAGTGTGTAACCCGGGGAGGATGGGCCAAGTGAGATCAGACAGTGTGTAAAAGGGAGGATGGGCCCAGTGAGATCAGGCAGTGTGTAACCTGGGGAGGATGGGCCCAGTGAGATCAGACAGTGTGTAAACCGGGGAGGATGGACCAAGTGAGATCAGACAGCGTGTGACCCGGGGAGGATGGGCCCAGTGAGATCAGAGAGTGTGTAACCCGGGGAGGATGGGCCCAGTGAGATCAGGCAGTGTGTAACCCGGGGAGGATGGGCCCAGTGAGATCAGACAGTGTGTAACCCGGGGAGGATGGGCCCAGTGAGATAAGACAGCGTGTGACCCGGGGAGGATGGGCCCAGTGAGATCAGACAGTGTGTAACCCGGGGAGGATGGGTCCAGTGAGATCAGACAGTGTGTAACAGGGAGGATGGGCCCAGTGAGATCAGGTAATGTGTAACCCGGGAGGATGGGCCCAGTGAGATCAGACAGTGGATAACCTGGGGAGGATGGCCCCAGTGAGATCCGACAGTGTGAAACCCGAGGAGGATGGGCCCAGTGAAATCAGACAGTGTGGACCCCGGGGAGGATGGGCCCAGTGAGATCAGACAGTGTGTAACTCGGGGAGGATGGGCCCAGTGAGATCAAACAGTGTGTAACCCGAGGAGGATGCGCACAGTGAGATCAGACATTGTGTAACCCGGGGAGGACGGGCACAGTGAGATCAGACAGTGTGTAACCCGGGGAGGATGGGCCCAGTGAGATCAGACAGTATGTAACCCGGGGAGGATGGGCCCAGTGAGATCAGACAGTGTGTAACCCGGGGAGGATGGGCCCAGTGAGATCAGACAGTCTGTAACCCGGGGAGGACAGGCACAGTGAGATCAAACAGTGTGTAACAGGGAGGATTGGCCCAGTGAGATCAGGCAGTGTGTGACCCAATGGGATGGGCCCAGTGAGATCAGGCAGTGTGTGACCCAATGGGATGGGGCCAATGAGATCAGACAATATATGTTTGTCTCACTCGCCGAGAGCAAACGTTGCCTTTCCGCCCGAACTTTGGGGATTTGCGGGAATCTCTGGCGGGAGGGCCCGGGATCTGAGAAAAGTGACAGAATCAAACATAAATACTCGGCCCTGAACCAGAAGAGGCGGAGCATGCCGGCAGCTAGTGTTCCTACTATTATCTTGGCAATCCATCAGATACAGCACTGGATATCCGGCTGTAAACTGTAGATAGACACAGATTATCATAAACCGAAGCATTGAACAGGGCAGAAATCGGGCGTTGTTTCAAATAGACAGCTATTGTATCACTGGGCGCGGCTGGGGAATTCCATCGCTGGCCATTATTGCAGGAAGCTTGACGTAAAATTGAGTGGCAATTTCGCGCAATGGGATGTTTTTTTCTGGGAACTGAACGGTATTGCTGTGGAGAAGGAACTTGCACAAAACAGGCCCGTCACTGGGGATAAGGCAGGAAACAGCAGCGAATAAATTAGTAAAATGGCTGTGTTGTGTCACCTGGAGCGGCGGACTGATGTTCAGTATTAGAACTGATGATAACTCAGGACAATGCTGAGTTGCATGAGCTGAAGATATTAACTGTCAGTGCTCTCTGCCATTTGAAGAAAGCAAAACACGAGAGTAAATAATCCCTTTGTGACTGGGCAGGTGAATCCTGGTTGGAGTTCTGCCAAAAATATATAGGAATGTCCATTGATTCAAAAAGCGGAGAAAGTCCCCAAAACTTAGGCCAATGCTGGAAAATGCGCACTTGTTATATGTGGAGTCTCTAACAACGGACTGAAGAATGAATAATTCACATATTGAGAAAGTGGTTAACAAAGCCATTGGAGCTTGGGCTTCATAAATAGAGGTATTGGGTAAAAAGTAGAGAAATTATGCTGAAACTTTATAAAGCGCTGGTAAGTCCACAACTGGAGTATTGCGTCCATTCTGGTCACCACACTTTAGGAAGGATGTGAAGGCCCTTGAGAGGGTGCGGAGGAGATTTACCAGAATGGTTCCGGGGATGGGGGATCTTAGCTACAATGACAGGTTGGAGAAGCTGGATTTGTTTTATTAGAGCAAAGGAGGTTGAGGGGTGATTTGATAGAGGTGTACAAGATTATGACGGGTTTGGATAGGCTAGACAGAGAAAGGCTATTCCAACTAGTTGATTGTACAAGGACTAGGGGACACAGATGTATGGTTTTTGGCAAGAGATACAGGGGGGGCTGTGAGGAAAAACCTTTTTTCGCCGCATGTGATGAGGATTTGGAACTCGCTGCTGACGGACTTGGTGGAAGAGGACACACTCAATGTGATCAAGGGGAGACTGGATAGGTACTTGACGGGAATAAACTTGCAGGGATACTGCGATAGAGCGGGGGATTGGGAATGATTGGATTGCTCTGAAGAGAGCCAGCACAGCCTCGATGGGCTGAATGGCCTCCTTCTGTGCCGTTATGACTCTGTTACAATGACCCTATGACTATGTTGCAGCAGCAGCGGCTGTAAAATTAAGTTCATCCATAGTATTTGTTACATAAAATAATTATATTTCTGTTTTCAATTATTTACATGTCAATGATTTTCGTTTTTAAGAATAATAAAACAAAAAAAATACGTTACATTCTACTTCACTTCGTCAATATTGTTCTCATTTTCTGCTCTGCCATAATTAGATCTTCCGGTGAATGATGGAGTGATTGAGAAAGGTCCACAGCTGGAGTAAACAGGGATTGTAGACTGAGGAACAACAGCAGGTGAACCAGCACCAGAATGTGAGAGCACCAACCAGAGAGAACCCTTCCGATTCAAAGATCTTCCACTGGGGAGTAGGTAAGAGAAAGACACGTGTCTGTTTATTAGGCTGGGCTGAACTTGCACCGACACCATCAGATCTCAATGTTAAACTAGCTTAGATCTGGTGACAAATCAAATTGAAAGATTGAACCGAAATCATTCGACAATTCTTTGATCATGATGCACAGACCAACCTGAAAAATCAGCACGGCCTATCACATTATTAATTCAAAAACTATTAAAATGATCAAAAAATATATTGATAACTACAAACATTGACAATTTTGATTTATTAATCTCGAGAGATATGTAGAATTGTAATATAATGATAAATCCGGCATTGAAATTTGCAATTTATTGACTGGCGTCCTATGTGACCCTGAAATGTGCTTCCAAACCCATATTAGCACCAGGTGCGCCTACCTAAACCTTCCCAACATTGCCTGTCTCCGCTCCTGCCTCAGCTCATCTCCTGCTGTAGCCCTCATTCATGCCCTTGTTGTCTCTGAACTCGACTATTCCAATGCGTCCTGGCCGACGTCACACAAAGCACCCTCCGTACACGTGAGTTCATTCACAACTCTGCTGGCCGTATCCGATCTAGCACCAATTCCCGTTCTTACATATATTCAAGAAGGAGTTAGATATATTTCTTAAAGCTAAAGGGACCAAGGGATATGGGGAGAAAGCAGGGACAGGGTACTGAATTTGGATGATCAGCCATGATCTCATTGAATGGCGGAGCAGGCTCGAGTGGCTGAATGGCCTACTCCTGCTCCTTTCTTCTATGTTTCTCTGTTTCTACTTCAACACTGTGCCGTCTAACCTACATTGACTGCTGGTCCAGCAATGCCTCGATTTAAAATGTATCTTTCTTTTTATTCATACCCTTACATATCCTCGCCGCTCCCTTTCCCTCTAACCCCTACTGCCCCACAAAATCCGAGTTCTCTTCGCCCCTCCAATTCGGGCCTCTGGTGCAGCCCCGGTTTTCATTGCTTCACCAGAGGCGGCCATGCCTTCAGCAGTCCCGGGCCTGAGCTGTGGATTTCCCTCCCTAACCATCTCTGCTCTTAACAGGCACCTTAAATCGAACCCTTTTGAGCAAGCTTTTGATCACCTGAGCTAATATTTCCTTAAAGGTCAAATGTTGTTTGATAACAGTCCCGTGAAGCGCCTCGGGACGTTTCACTACGTTTAACGTGCTGCATAAATGCAAATTGTTGTTGATAACTGAAGGTGTGTAGAATTGTAATCTAATGATTACTAGAGGCATGATGAATTGCAGTAGTTTGATAACTGCAGAGGAAGAGGTTTGTGATATAGTGATAACTGCAGGCATCAGAAATGACAAGGTATCGAAAGCTGCATGTATGTCCTATTGTAATATTGATCAATACAGACATGGAGACATGTAATATATTAAAAACTACAGCTTTGTCCTATATTAGTATTAATCATCCTGTTGACAAGGACATAATGAAATGCAGCAACCGAGTTGTGTTTGTGTAAGGGATTTTCATGGGTAACAGAGAATGGGCAATAGTTAGAAACATTCTGATACATGGGCCAGAAATTCGGCACTTGCCGGGTGAGTACGCGCTGTGTGCTCATCCGTAAGGCCACCTGAAGTGCCAGTTTCATGCAGGCACTGCGCATGCGCTGGAAACCGGAACTTCCGTTCCCCTGAAGTGAGGGTTTCAGAGGTGAACCGCGTGCGCGGTAGAGGCTGCGCGCATGCAGCGGACTTCGGTTTTTTTCAGGTTTCTCCGTGAAGAAGCTGCGCTTTTAAAAAGGAGGCGCAAGACCCGTTTTTAACAAGGTAAGTGGTTAATTAATTACAATTTAAACATTGTTTCTGAACAGTAGTTTATATTATTCGTAAGACTGCCTCTTGCCATGGTTGAACAAAAATTCTTATATAGATATCGCCTGTTTCAATACATTTTTTAAAGGAGAATATTATTCCACATGTTATTCAGCCTTCCAGCACTGGGGGCAGTGCAGTGAACATTCGCACTTGTCCCACTGCCATTCTGGCCTCTTCCAACAATCGCAGTTCAAACAATTTCCAGTCCATCTGTCTAAGTATGAGTAAGGCCATCGAGATTCATTACTAATGAATTAAAAGTCTCATTTTTATGGAACACTTCCTGTACGCTTCACGCTTACATTTGGGCCAACACATCTCCTGTCACATTCACTTTCTATTATACCTCAAACATCAAAGTTCTGGTGTAAACTTTCACTCGCCGGTACAAAAGCCACAGGATCTGCTAGAGCTGTTTAAGTAAGACACAGTATTAAAGTTAAAAATGTGTCGAGAGAGACTTCATGTAAATGATTGCTAATATTGATTTGAGATCATTAACCCATGATAGAAATATCGGACAGTACAATACCACAGACAGATAGGAATAAGAGGAGATCATCAGAACTTCAATACTGTGCCGCCAATCACTTGTATGACAGCTGGCAGAGCGGCAATGCTCTCTGGCACAGGCGCAGTGTCGCTCCCATGCACTCCTGCGCAGGCGCACTGTCGCTCACTTGCTCTACCGCGCAAACGCAGTGTCGCCCCCTTGCTCTTCCGCACAGGCGCAATTCCGCACGCTTGCCCTCACGCGCAGGCGCAGTGCCGCTCCCTTGCTCATCAGGGATGTCCATTAGGCGGTGTATTCCTCTTGTGCCGGGCGGCGCGGGCCGGTGTGTAAGTGACGGTAAGAAACAGGGTCGTTCTCCAGTTACAGGTGCCCCGCTCTGTGACTGAGGGAACTGGGCTCCATTCAGCCTGACAGCGCGGTTGCTCAGCTCCAGAGTTTATATCACAGAGCGAGGATCTTTAAAATGTAACAGGGGCTGAGCTGGGATATAAACCCAAGGAAAGGGCTGAACCGGGTCACAATACAGGAGATGGTCCGGGATATAAACCCCAGGGAATGGACTGAATCGGATCAGAATAGTGGGGATGGTCCGGGATATAAACCCCAGGGAATGGACAGAAACGAGACAGAATATTAGCGATATGTGTGCAACGTGCGGACAATCCGCTAATCCCTGTTTTTCACCTCCGTTGAAGCTGAATTTTACACCATGGTCTTATGATATCGGTGGAGTCCATCATAAAAGATGTAATAGCAGAGCACTTGGAAAAAGTGACAGGATCGGACAAAGTCAACCTGGATTTACAAAAGGTAAATCTTGCTTGACTAATCTACTGGAATTTTTTGAGAATGTAACTGGTAGAATAGATAAGTGAGCACCAGTGCATGTGGTGTATTTGGACTTTAAGAAGGCTTTCGATAAGGTCCCGCATAAGAGATTGGCGTGCAAAGTTAAAGCACATGGCATTGGGGGTAAGGTAATGACTTGGATAGAGAACTAGTTGGCAGACAGGAAGCAAAGAGTTGGAATAAACGGGTCTTTTTCCGAGTGGCCGGCAGTGACTCGTGGGGTACCGCAGGGATCGGTCCTAGGACCCCAGTTATTCGCAATGTATATTCATGATCTGGACAAGGGAACTAGATGTAATATCTCCAAGCTTGCAGACGGCACAAAGTTGGGTGGGCGTGTGTGTTGTGAGGAGGATGCAGAGAAACTCCAGTATGATTTGGACAAGTTGGGTGATTGGGCAGATGCATGGCAGATGCAGTATGATGTGGATAAATGCGAGGTTATCCACGTTGATGGCAAAAACAGGAAGGCAGATTATTATCTGAACGGCAATAGATTGGGAAAAGGGGAAGTGCATCGAGACCTGGAATTCCTTGTGCACCAGTCGTTGAAGGTAAGCATGCAGGTGCAGCAGGCGATTAAGAAGGCTAATGGTATGTTGGCCTTCATAGCGAGAGGATTCGAGGACAGGAGCAAGGATGTCTTGCTGCAGTTGTACAGGGCCTTGGTGAGACCACACCTTGAGCATTGTGTGCAGTTTTGATCGCCTTATCTGAGGAAGGATGTTCTTGCCATGGAGGGAGTGCAGCGAAGATTCACCAGACTGATACCTGGGATGGCAGGAATGACGGATGAAGACAGATTGGGACGATTGGGCTTGTATTCGCTAGAGTTTAGAAGAATGAGAGGGGATCTCATTGAAACTTATAAAATTCTAACAGGATTGGACAGACTAGATGCAGGAAGGATGTTCCCGATGGACGGGGGAATCCAGAACCAGGGGTCACAGTCTAAGGATAAGGGGTAAGCCATTTAGGACTGAGATGAGGAGGAATTTCTTCACCCAGAGAGTGGTGAACCTGTGGAATTCTCTACCACAGAAGGCAGTTGAGGCCAATTCATTAAATATATTCAAGAAGGAGTTAGATATATTTCTTAAGGCTAAAGGGATCAAGGGATATGGGGAGAAGGCAGGGACATGTTACTGAATTTGGATGATCAGTCCAAAAATGTGTGGGTTAGGTTGATTTGGCTATGATAAATTGACCCTTAGTGTTAGGGGGGATTAAATATGTGGGGTTATGGGGATAGGATGGGATATGTTAGGGGGAATTAAATACGTGGGGTTACGGGGGTAGGGTGGGATATGTGTACTGTGGGGATTAAAGCAGGGACAGGGTACTGGATTTGGATGATCAGCCATGATCGTATTGAATGGCGGAGCAGGCTCGACGGGCCGAATGGCCTACTCCTGCTCCTAGATTCTATGTTTCTATGTTTCTATGTTTCTATGATCTCATTGAATGGCGGAACAGGCTCGAGAGGCCGAATGGCCTACTCCTGCTCCTATCATCTATGATTCTATGTTTCTATGATTATGTTTTTCTTTGGGCTTTATGGTGTGTTACAAAGCTCCCGTCATTAACTGCAGAACGTGAGTTTCTTTGGGCATCCCGTTCGATTTCGCACACCAGCAGGTTTGATGACCAAAGCTGAACGTAGTATTCCAGGTCAGGTCTGACCAAGGCTCTGAGAAAGTGAAGCATCACTTCCTCGCCTTTGTATTCCAGCACCCCTGAGTTAAAGGCCAACATTTCATGAACGAAGGGTCATCGACCTGAAACATTAACTCTGTTTCTCTCTCTACATATGCTGCCTGACCTGCTGAGTATTTCCAGGATTTTCTTTTTATTTCATTAACACTTTTGATTATTTGTTGTAACTGTGCATTAGCTTTAGTGATGTGTCTACATGGGTACTTACATCACTCCATGGCTCATAATCTCTCGCCATGCAGAAAATATTCTTTTTTTTTCTCGGGTCACTTTCCCTCATTGAAATCCGCCTGCCGTACTTTTGGCCACTCCCTTATTTTTTCTATGTCCTGTTGTAACTTCCTGCTCCGATCTACATAACCTACTGAGCCTGCTGACCTCGTGTATTATGCAAACTTGGATAAACAACTCTCTCTTCCTTCATCCAAGTCATTAATATATATGGTGAAAACTGCGGCCCCAGCACAGATCCCTGGGGAACATCACTTGTCAAATCCCGCCAAGCAGAGAAGGTTCTTTATACCCGTAATCTGTCCCCTACCTCCCAGCCAATCGCCAGCCGGTGTAACAAGGATTACCTCCAATTCTGTGCGCATTTAATTGTGCTGCTAATCTCTGGTGCGGTGCAGCATAACCCGTTCATCTATCCTCGAAGAAGAACGGGTATAGCCTGCGGCGCTGATCTGCTCTCCAGTCGTGGATGGTGTAGATTGGGACATTGCACCCACACACCAGGAGTGACAGGTACAATCTGCAGCATTGTAATAAAGTTTGCCTGTCGCGCCAACGGATTGTGTTGCTCCTTCTACCATTATCGTGGCCTTTCTGAGCTTTTCTGTTCAATGCGAATCCTGCTGACCGGTCACATCCTACTGAATTGCACTGAATTTTTTTCACGCGAGAACCTTCAAACCAAATAGACGCTTCACGACGAAGGGTTTCGACCTGAAACGTTAACTCTCTTTCTCTCTCCACGGATGTTGCCTGGCCTGCTGAGTTTTTCCAGCGTTTTCTGTTGTTATTTTAGACGCTTCACTATATTGAATTACTAAGGTTTGGATGGCTGAAGATTTTAATTCATTGGGAGTTATTTTACATTTGCCGACAGTATAACATTGGGAATATTGAATTGGCACCCAATATACACCAGGCCCGATTCCCCTTTCCGTTGACATCAATGGGCAAGAAAATCGAGCGTAGTTTCAATGAGCAGCTAATTCGTTATCCTCAATTTACACTAAAGTTAAAATTAACCTCTGACTGCATTTAGTGTAAAGCTCTCTGTATTTAATATCATCATGCTGCCGCAGTGAAAACCATGGACTTCGAAATAATTAACAGAATAAACCACTGTTGAACTGAACTACCCTGTAAAAAGGAAGAGAGCAGCTAAAGTAAGCGTTGAACACTTAGAGGCGAAGGCAGGATAAATTGTATTGGGGAACAAGGAAATGGCAGAGACTTTAAACTAATATGTTGTATCTGTCTTCACAGAAGAAGACACGGAAAGAAAACCAAAATAGTGGCGAACCAAGGGGCTACTGAGAGCGAGAAACTTAAAGTAAATAATATCAGTAGAGAAAAAGTACTTGAGAACCTAATGGGGCTAAAAGCCCTTGGACCTGATGGCCTACATCCTAGGGTTCTAAAAGAGCTGGCTGAACAGATAGTGGATGCATTAAATGTGATCTTCCAAAATTCGCCTGAATCAGGAACGGTCCCAGTAGATTGGAAGGTAGCAAATAAAACCATGCAATTCAAGAAAGGATGGAGAGAGAAAACAAGGAACAGGGAATAGCAGGCCAGCTAGCCTGATATCAGTCGTCGTGAAAATGCTGGAATCCATTATTAAAGAAGTGGTAGCAGGGTACTTAGAAAATCATAACATGATTAGGTAGAATCAACATGGTTTTATGAAAGGGAAATAGTGCTTAACACATTTATTAGAGTTTTTTGAGGATGTAACAAACAGGGGAGATAAAGGGGAATCAGTGGGTGTACTGTATTTGTATTTCCAAAAGGCATTCGATAAGGTGCCACATAAAAGATTATTTTAGAAAGTTAAGGGGTTGGGGGTAATGTATTAGCATGGATAAAGGATTGGTTAATCGACAGAAAACAGAAAGTAGGGAAAAAACAGTCATTTTTCAGATTGGTAGGCCGTTTGTAGTGGGGTGCTGCAAGGATCAGTGCTTGGACCTCAGCTATTTACAATCTATATTAATGACTTAGATGAAGGGACCGAGTGCAATGTATACACGTTTGCTGACGATACAGAGCTACGTGAAAAAGTATAGACTTCTCATTTTTGTCCACCCCAGTCCAACGCCGGCATCTCCACATCATGAAAAAGTATAGTGTGAGGAGGAGGCAAAGAGCCTGCAAAGGGATATAGACAGGTTAAGTGAGTGGGCAATAAGGTGGCAGATGGAGAATAATGTGGCGAAATGTGAGGTTATTCACTTTCGTAGGAAGAATAGAAAAAGAGAGTAGTTTTAAATGGTGAGAAATTATTAAATATCGGTGTTCACAAATATTTAAGTGCCCAAGTACAAGAAACACGGAGAGTTAGCATGCAGGTACAGCATGCAATTAGAAAGGCAAATGGTATGTTAGCCTTTATTGCTTGAAGTTTTGAGTACAATAGTAAGGAGATATTTCTACAATTGTAGAAGGCTCTTGTGAGTCCACGCCTAGAGTACTGTGCTCAAATTTGGTCTCCTTATTTAAAGAACGATATACTTGCCCTAGAGCCGGTGCAACAAAGGTTCCCCAGATTGATTCCTGGGATTCGAGGGTTGTCCTCTGAAGAAAGATTGAGTAGATTGGGCCTATACTCTCTGGAGTTTAGAAGAATGAGAGGGGATTTAATTGAAACATATCGACCCGCGCATGCACGAAAACCAGGAACTTGCGATCTGCAAGAAACATCTAGACAGATCGTATGCATCCAGTGGATAGTGACATTCGCTGGCGCAGCTTTGGGCGACTTCCCAACTACTGCCCAGTAAATGCCCGTGAAATTCTTATGTCTGGTAAAAACAGGGGTAAGGTCGGTTTTTACCAGCATAAGGGTTTAAATAAATATTAAAATATTAAAAAAAATCATTTAAACTTAAAAAAACTTGTAAAATAAGTTTAGGTTATTTTTGGCACCTTGAAAAATGTTTAAATGTATTTAAAAATATATATATGTTTTAAATATTTAATTCATTATATTTTAATTAATTTTAAACATGTAATTTTTTATTAATTTCAGTGTTTTAAAAATGTTTTTTTTATGGGACTCATGTTATGCCTATGAAGATTCCATACGTAAATGTTATCGTCATAAGCATACTGGGAATACTCCTTTTTGACAAGTTGGGCCGGCCCAGCTGACCCCATTCTCTGCCCCAAAGTGCGGTGGCTGTTCAATCGGTGAGTATATTTCAGGATAAGATAGATAGATTTTTTGGACTACATAGGAATCAAGGGATATGGGCATAGTGCAGGAAAGTGAAGTTGAGCTCGAAGATCACCCATGATCTTATTGAATGGCGGAGCAGGCTCGAGGGGCCGCATGGCCTACACCTGCTCATAATTCTTATATTCTTATGTTCCTAAGTACTGATCCACTCGCACGTCCCGCCCTCACCCTGACCCACCCGCACGTCCCGCACTCACCCTGACCCACCTGTATGTCCCGCACTCACCCTGACACACCTGTATGTCCCGCACTCACCCTGACTCACCTGTACGTCCCGCACTCACCCTGACTCACCTTTACGTCCCGCACTCACCCTGACTCACCTGTACGTCCCGCACTCACCCTGACTCACCCGCACATCCCGCACGAACCCTGACTCACTTGTACGTCCCGCACTTACCCTGACGCACCTGTGCGTCCCGCACTCACCCTGACTCACCTGTACGTCCCGCCCTCACCCTGACCCACCCGCAAGTCCCGCACTCACCCTGACCCACCTGTACGTCCCGCACTCACCCTGACTCACCTGTACGTCCCGCCCTCACCCTGACTCACCTGTATGTCCCGCACTCACCCTGGCTCACCTGTACGTCCCGCACTCACCCTGACTCACCTGTACAACCCGTACTCACCCTGACTCACCTGTACGTCCCGCACTCACCCTGACTCAGCTGTACATCCCGCACTCACCCTGGCTCAGCTGTACGTCCCGCACTCACCCTGACTCACCTGTACGTCCCGTACTCACCTTGACTCACCTGTATGTCCCGCCCTCACCCTGACTCACCTGTACGTACCGCACTCACCCTGACTCACCTGTACATCCCGCACTCACCTTGGCTCACCTGTACGTCCCACACTCACCCTGACTCACCTGTACGTCCCGTACTCACCTTGACTCACCTGTATGTCCCGCCCTCACCCTGACTCACCTGTACGTCCCGCACTCACCCTGACTCACCTGTACATCCCGCACTCACCCTGGCTCACCTGTACGTCCCGCACTCACCCTGACTCACCTGTACGTCCCGCACTCACCCTGACTCACCTGTATGTCCCGCCCTCACCCTGACTCACCTGTACGTCCCGCACTCACCCTGGCTCACCTGTACATCCCGCACTCACCCTGACTCACCTGTACGTCCCGTACTCACCCTGACTCACCTGTACGTCCCGCACTCACCCTGACTCACCTGTACATCCCGCACTCACCCTGACTCACCTGAACGTCCCGCACTCACCCTGACTCACCTGTACGTCCCGTACTCACCCTGACTCACCTGTACGTCCCGCACTCACCCTGACTCACCTGTATGTCACGCCCTCACCCTGACTCACCTGTACATCTCGTACTCACCCTGACTCACCTGTACGTCCGGCACTCACCCTGACTCACCTGTATGTCCCGCCCTCACCCTGACTCACCTGTACGTCCCGCACTCACCCTGACCCACCCGCACATCCCGCACTCACCCTGACTCACCTGTACGTCCCGCACTCACCCTGACCCACCTGTACGTCCCGCACACACCCTGACCCACCTGTATGTCCTGCCCTCACCCTGACCCAACCGCACGTCCCGCACTCACCCTGACCCACGCGCACGTCCCGCACTCACCCTGACAGACCCACAGGTCCCGCACTCACCCTGACACAACCGCACATCCCGCACTGACTCTTACCCACCCGCACGTCCCGCACTCACCCCCTGACCCACCCGCACGTCCCGCACTCACCCCCTGACGCACCCGGACGTCCCGCACTCGCCCCCTGACCCACCCGCACGACCTGCACTCACCCTGACCCAGCCACACGCCCCGCACTCACCCTGCTCCACCCGAACGTCCCTCACTCACCCTGACGCACCCTCACATCCCGCACTCACCCCCTGACCCATCCGCACGTCCCTCACTCACCTTGACACACCCACACGATCCGAACTCACCCCCTAACCCACCTGCACATCCCGCACTCACTCCCTGACCCACCCGCACGTCCCTCACTCACCCTGACCCACCCACACGATCCGCACTCACCCCCTGACCCACCCACACATCCCGCACTCACCCCCTGACCCACCCGCTCATCCCGCACTCAACCCCTGACCCTGCCGCACATCCCTCACTCATCCTGACCCACCCACACGATCCGCACTCACCCCCTGACCCACCCACACATCCCGCACTCACCCCTGACCCACCCGCTCATCCCGCACTCAACCCCTGACCCTGCCGCATGTCCCGCACTCACCCCCTGACCCACTCGCACATCCCGCACTCACCCTGACCCACTCGCACTTCCCGCACTCACCCTGACCCACCGACACATCCCGCAATCAGCCCCTGACCCATCCGCACATCCCGCACTCACCCTGACCCACCAACACATCCCGCACTCACCCTGACCCATCCACACATCCCGCACTCACCCCCTGACCCACCCGCAAATTGCACACTCACCCCCTGATGCACCCGCACATCGCGAACTCACCCCCAGATGCACCCGCACGTCCCTCACTCACCCTGACCCACCCGCACGTCCCGCACTCTCCCTGACCCACCCGCACGTCCCGCACTCATCCTCTGAGCCGCCCGCACATACCGCACTCATCCCCTGACCCATCCACACGTCCCGCACTCAACCACTGACCCACCCGAACATCCTGCATTCAACCCCTGACCCACCCGCATGTCCCACACTCAACCCCTGACCCTCCCGCACGTTTCGCACTCACTCTGACCCACCCGCACGTCCTGCACTCAACCTATGACCCTGCCGCACGTTCCGCATTCACTCTGACCCACCCACACATCCCGCACTCACCCTGACCCACTCGCACGTCCCGCATTCACCCCCCTGACCCACCCGCACTCACCCTGATCCACAGCACATCCCGCACTCACCCTGATCCACCCTCACGTCAATTACTCACCCTGAATCACCCGCAGGTCCCGCACTCACCCTGACCCACCCGCACGTCCCGCACTCACCCTGACTCACCCGCACGTCCCGCACTCACCCTGATCCACCCGCACGTCTCGCACTCACCCTGACACTCCTGCATTCACCCTGACCCACCCGCACGTCCCGCACTCACCCTGACACTACCGCACTCACCTTGAACCATCCACACTTCCCGCACTCTCCTTGACCCACCCGCATGACCCGCAATCAACCTGACCCACACGCACGTCCCTCACTCACCCTGATCCACCTGCACGTCCCGCACTCACCCTGACTCACCCACACTCACCCTAAATCACCCGCACGTCCCGCACTCACCCTGACTCACCCACACTCACCCTGACCCACCCGCACATACCGCACTCGCCCTGAAACACCCAAACTCACCCTGACTCACCAGCACATCCCGCTCTCACCCTGACACACCCACACTCACCCTGACTCACCCACACTCAGCCTGACCCACCCGCACGTTCCGCACTCACCCTGACCCACCCCCACGTCCTGTGTTCACCCCCTGACCCTTCCGCACGTCCCGCACACACCCCCTGACCCACCGGCACGTCCCGCACTCACTCCCTGACCACCCGCACGTCCCTCACTCACCCTGACCCACCCACACATCCCGCACTCACCCTCTGACCCACCGGCACGTCCCTCACTCACCCTGACCCACACGCACGTCCCTCACTCACCCCCTGACCCACCCGCACATCCTGCACTCAGCCTGACCCAACCGCACTCACCCTGAGTAACATATCAGCGCAACTGTATTTCCTGCTCTGTAATCTACAGATCTTAATGTTTCTAATATACACTGCTCTTACCTGGAATTACATTTTTTTCAGGTAACCACTCAACTGGGATGGGGCACTTATTATGTAAACAATGTCGATGTTCCAAAAAAATCGAAGAAACGGAGTCGAGTTTCAGGGAGCTGGAAGAATCAGACCACAATTGGCAGCGTCAATGAAAGGAGGGCGACAGATACAAGTGTCCCGTTCCCAGAAAGCTCTGCCAGTGAAGGGACTCAGGCAGCAGAACCAGTCGACAGTTCACGCAGTCAGACTCCAGGAAGCTCTGCAAGTGAGCAGAGTCAGTCTGCTGCAATTAATACATCCAGAAAGATTCTGACAACAGGAACATGTGAACAGAGTCAGATTCAAGGCCCTGCTCCTGGGGAAGATGATCAGGCCGCAGGAACCGGTACAAGTGAACAGAGTCAGATTCAAGGCCCTGCTCCTGGGGAAGATGATCAGGCCCCAGGAACCGGTACATGTGAACAGAGTCAGATTCAAGGCCCTGCTCCTGGGGAAGGTGATCAGGCCCCAGGAACCGGTACAAGTGAACAGAGACAGATTCAGGGCCCTGCTCCTGGGGAAGGTGATCAGGCCGCAGGATCCGGTACAAGTGAAGCGACTCCTTCCCCCAGAGATTTATTAAACGTGAATATTCCAAGCTTTGATCAAAAAACAGGTTAGTAGAATGAAACTCACTACAAATGAAATATTTCTGAACATTTCAACCATTGTAGCAACACTCTGCCCATTCACTTAGTCAGGAAGATATCCAGGCAAGCAGTGAGTGGGGAGAGGTCGCAGAAATATAACCCCATACATATAGATACATAGATACATAGAAGATAGGAGCAGGAGTAGGCCATCCGGCCCTTCGAGCCTGCTCCGCCATTTAATGAGATCATGGCTGATCCTCCAATTCAGTATCCCGTCCCCGCCTTCTCTCCGTAACCCTTAACCCCTTTTGCCTGTAGAAATATATCTAATTCCCTCTTAAATATATTTAATGAGCTGGCGTACACTGCCCTCTGTGGCAATGAGTTCCACAGGTTCACCACCCTCTGAGTGAAGAAATTCCCCCTCATTTCTGTCCTAAATGGTTTAGCCCTTATCCTTAAATTATGTCCTCTAGTTCTGTTCTCACCTGCCAAGGGAAACATTCCTTCTGCATCTAGTCTGTCTAGACCTGTCAGAATTTTATACACTTCTATGAGGTCCCCTCTCAATCTTCTAAACTCCAGTGTGTACATCCCTAAACTACATAGTCTCTCCTCATAGGTCAATCCCGCCATTCCTGGTATCAGCCTGGTGAATCGCCGCTGCACCCCCTCCATGGCAAGAACATCTTTCCTCAGATGAGGCGACCAAAACTGTACACAGTACTCGAGGTGTGGTCTCACCAGTGCCCTGTACAGCTGCAGCAAGGTATCCCTGTTCCTGTATTCCAACCCTTTTGCTATGAAGGCCAGCATACCGTTTGCCTTCTTGATCGCCTGTTGCACCTGCATGCTCGCCTTCAGTGACTGGTGTACAAGAACACCCAGGTCTCTCTGTACTTCCCCCTCTCCCAATTTATTGCCATTTAAATAATAATTTGCCCTCCCGTTCCTGCACCCAAGGTGGATAACTTCGCACTTGTCCACATTATAGTGCATCTGCCATTTATCCGCCCAATCACCCAGTCTGTCCAAATCGCTCTGGAGCTTCCTGGTCTCCTCCTCTGAGCCCACCCCCCCTCCTAGTTTAGTGTCGTCTGCAAATTTGGAAATGCTGCATCCGACTCCCTGATCCAGGTCATTAATGTAAATTGTGAATTGTGCCACCCCACTGACCCATAACAGCTGCATTGTAGGAAGAAGTTCAACCACCTCACACGGAAACCCATGATAAGCCTACTAACTGATTTATGTCATTACTCTAACGTTAGACTTGTATTAACTGTTGCCCCGGCACTCTCAACCCTTCCCTCCCCAATTACCAGAACTCGCCTCGATTCACTGTAAATTCCTATCTGTGTATTCAGCAGCCCAGTAGCAGCAACATCTTCTGTATACGGGGAAAACAATTGAAAGCAATTTATGCTAAAGCAGAAAAATAGCATTATAACACAGCAGGTTGTATAGATACATATAATTCATAAGGTTTCCCGCTGCCATGGTTTAATAACACTTTCTTTATTGATAACGCCTGTTTTAATTCCTTTTATAAAAGGGAATATTGTTCACTTGTCCAGCCCTCCCAGCACTGATGGCGCTGTAGTGAACATTCACACATGGCCGCCTGCCATTCTCACCTGTTTCAATTAACGCAGTGAGAACATTATCCAGTCCATCTCTCCAAGTATGAGCAAAGCAATGTAGATTCGCCAGGAACCGATGTAAACAAATGCACACTTTCTTCAAGCGTCACAATTACTGCTGTCCTTTGTCACAAACACTTTCTATTAAAAATCAAACTTCAAAAAGAGGACTTTCAATTTGGTGTTTAACCTCTCACTCCTCATTACTGGTGTCTGGGTGAGTGGGGTGTGGGTGTGGGGCTGGATCACTGGGGTCTGGGGCTGGGTCAGTGGGGTCTGGGGCTGGGTCAGTGGGGAGTGGGTGTGGGGCTGGGTCAGTGGTGTGTGGGGCTGGGTCAGTGGGGTGTGGGGCTGGGTCAGTGGTGTGTGGGTATGGGTCAGTGGGGTGTGGGGCAGGGTCAGTGGAGTGTTGGGCTGGATCAGTGGGGTGTGGGCTTGTTCAGTGGGGTGTGGGGCTGGGTCAGTGGGGTGCGGGGCTGGGACAGTGGGGTGTGGGGCTGGGACAGTGGGGTGTGGGGCTGGGTCAGTGGGATGTGGGGCTGGGTCAGTGGGTTCTGCGGTTGGGTCAGTGGTGAGTGGGGCTGGGTCAGTGGGGTGTGGGGCTGGGTCAATGGGGTGTGCGGTTGGGTCAGTGGGGTGTGCGTTTGGGTCAGTGGTGAGTGGGGCTGGGTCAGTGGGGTGTGGGGCTGGGTCAGTGTGGTGTGGGTGTGGGACTGGGTCAGTGGGGTTTGGGGCTGGGTCAGTGGGGTGCATGGCTGGGTCAGTGTGGTGTGTGGCAGGGTCAGTGTGGTGTGGGGCTGGGTCAGTGGGGTTCGGGGCTGTGTTAGTGTGGTGTGGGCCTGGGCCAGTGGTGTGTGGGGCTTGGTCCGTGGGGTGTGGGGC
Source organism: Squalus acanthias (assembly GCA_030390025.1). Taxonomy (NCBI): domain Eukaryota; kingdom Metazoa; phylum Chordata; class Chondrichthyes; order Squaliformes; family Squalidae; genus Squalus; species Squalus acanthias. The sequence goes on along the minus strand of JASTWF010001253.1, from coordinate 12,579 downwards.
TGGTTCAGTGGGGTTCGTGGCTGGGTCAGTGGGGTGTGGGCCTGGGTCAGTGGGGTGTGGTGCTGGGTCCGTGGGGTGTGGGTGTGGGGCTGTGTCAGTGGGGTGTGGGGCTGGATCATTGGGGTGTGCGGCTGTGTCAGTGTGGTGTGAGTCTGGGTCACTTGGGTGCGGGGCTGGGTCAGTGGGGTGTGATGCTTGGTCAGTGAGCTGCGGGGCTGGGTCACTGGGGAGTTGGTGTGGGGCTGGGACAGCGGGTGCGGGGCTTGGTCAGTGGAGTGTGGGGTAGGATCAGTGGGGTATGGGTTTGGGGCTGGGTCAGTGGGGTGTGGGGCTGGGACAGTGTGCTGCGGGGCTGGGTCAGTGGGGTATTGGGCTGGGTCAGTGGGGTGTGGTGCTGGGTCAGTGGGGTGTGGGGCTGGGTCAGTGGGGTGTGGGGCTGGTTCAGTGGGGTGTGGGGCAGGGTCAGTTGGGTGTGGAGCTGAGCTAATCGGGTGTGGGGCTGGGTCAGTGGAGTGTGGGGCTGGGACAGTTGTATGTGGGGATGGGTTCAGTGGGTGTGGGGCTGGGTCAGTGGGTGTGGGTTGGGTCAGTGGGGTGTGGGGCGGGGTCAGTGGGGTGTGGGGCTGGTTCAGTGGGGTGTGGGGCTGGGTCAGTGGTGTGTGGGGCTTGGTCAGTGGTGTGTGGGTGTGGGGCTGGGTCAGTGGGTTCTGCGGTTGGGTCAGTGGTGAGTGGGACTGGATCAGTGGGGGGTGGGGCTGTGTCAGTGGGGTGTGCGGTTGGGTCAGTGGTGAGTGGGGCTGGGTCAGTGGGGTGTGGGGCTGGGTCAGTGTGGTATGGGTGTGGGGCTGGGTCAGTGGGGTGTGGGGCTTGGTCAGTGGGGTGCGTGGCTGGGTCAGTGTGGTATGGGTGCGTGGCTGGGTCAGTGGGGTGTGGGGCTGAGTCAGTGAGGTGTGGTGCTGGGTCAGTGGGGTTTACGGCTTTGTCAGTGGGGTGTGACTCTGGGTCACTGGGGTGTGTGGCTGGGTCACTGGGGTGCGGGGCTGGGTCAGTGGGGAGTTGGTGTGGGGCTGGGTCAGTGGGTGCGGGGTTGGGTCAGTGAGCTGCGGGGCTGGGTCAGTGGGGAGTTGGTGTGGGGCTGGGTCAGTGGGGTGCGGGGCAGGGACAGTGCGGTGCGGGGCTGGGTCAGTGGGCTGTGGGGCTTGGTCAGTGGGGTGTGGGGCTGTGTCAGTGGGGTGTGGGGCTGGGTCAGTGGTGTCTGGGGCTGGGTCAGTGGGATGTGGGGCTGGGTCCGCGGGGTGTGGGTGTTGGGTTGGGTCAGTGGCGTGTGGGGCTGAGTCAGTGGGATGTGGGGTGTGGGGCTGGGTCAGTGGGGTGTGGGGCTGGGTCAGTGGCTAAGGGTAGGGTCAGTGGGTTTGGGGCTGGGTCAGTGGGGAGTCGGTGCGATGCTGGGACAGTGGGGTGTTGGTCTGGATCAGTGGGGTGTGGGGCTTGATCAGTGGGGTGCGGGGCTGAGTCAATGTGCTGTGTGGCTGGGTCAGTGGGGTGGGGGGCTGGTACACTGGGGTGCGGGGCTTGGTCAGTGGTGTGTGGGGCTGTGTTAGTGGGGAGTCTGAGCATGGCTGTGTCAGTGGGGTGTGGGGCTGGGTCAGTGGGGTGTGGGGCTGGGTCAGTGGGTGAAGTGCTGGGTCAGTGGGGTGTGGGGCTGGGTCAGTGGGGTGTGGGGCTGAGTCAGTGGGGTGTGGGGCTGGGTCAGTGGGGTGTGGGGCTGGGACAGTGTGGTATGGGGCTGGGTATTTGGGGTGTGGGACTGGGTCAGTGGGGTGTGGGGCTGGGTCAGTGGGGTGTGGGGCTGGATCTGAGGGTTGTGGTGCTGGGTCTGTGGGGTGTGGGGCTGGGTCAGTGGGTTGTGGGGCTGGGTCAGTGGGGTGTGGGGCTGGGTCAGTGGGGTGTGGGGCTGCGTCAGTGGGGTGTAGGGCTGGATCTAATGCGTGTGGTGCTGGGTCTGTGGGGCGTGGGGCTGGGTCAGTGGATTGTGGGGCTGGGTCAGTGCGGTGTGGGGCTGGGTCAGTGCGGTGTGTGACTGGGACAGTGGGGTGCGGTGCTGGGTCAGAGGAGTTTGGGACTGGGTCAGTGGGGTGTGGGGTTGGGTCAGTGGGGTGTGGGGCTGTGTCAGTGAGGTGCGAGTCTTCGTCAGTGGGAGTGCGGGGCTGAGTCAGTGGGGTGTGGTTTTGGGTCAATGGGGTGTGTGACTGGGTCAGTGGGGCGTGGGGCTTGGTCAGTGGGGTGTCGGGCTGTGTCAGTGAGGTGTGGGGCTGTGTCAGTGGGGTGCGAGTCTGGGTCAGTGGGAGTGCGGGGCTGAGTCAGTGGGGTTTGGGGCTGTTTCAGTGTGGATTTTGAGTGGGGCAGAGCTGCTGGGACGTGGAGCTGGTCAGTGGAGTGTCGGTGCGTTGCTGATTTAGCTGGGTGTGGGATGGTTAAGTGCTGTTTGGGAAAGGATCATGAGATTTAGGGCTGGCAAAGTGGGGTGTGGGTTGTGTCAGTGGGGTTTGGGTTGTGTCAGTGGTGTTTGGGGCTTGGTCAGTAGGGTGTGGGTTGTGTCAGTGTTGTGCGGGTCTGGGTCAGTGGTGTGTGGGGCTGGGTCAGTGGTGAGTGCGGTTGGGTCAGTGGTGAGTGGGGCTGGGTCAGTGGGGTGTGGGGCTGGGTCAGTGGTGTGTGGGGCTGGTTCAGTGGGTGGCTGGGTCAGTGGAGTGTGGGGCTGGGTCAGTGAGTTGTGCAGTTGGGTCAGTGGTGAGTGGGGCTTGGTCAGTGGGGTGTGGGGCTGGCTCAGTGGGGTGTGGAGCTGGGTCAGTGGGGTGTGGGGCTGGGTCAGTGGTGTGCGGGGCTGGGTCAGTGGTGTGTGGGGCTGGGTCAGTGTGGTGTGGTGATGTTTCAGTGGGGTGTGGGGCGGGGTCAGTCGGCTGTGAGACTGGGTCAGTGGGGTGCGGGGCTCAGTCAGTGGTTTTGAGGCCGATTCAGTGGGGTGCGGGCTTCAATCAGTGGGGTGTGCATCTGGGTCAGTAGGGTGTGTGGTAGATTCAGTGGTGTGTGGGTGCTGGGCTCAGTCAGTGGGCTGTGGGACTGGCTAACTGGGATGTGGGTGTGGTGTTGACTCAGTGGTGGGGCTGGGTCAGTATGGTGTTAGGGCTTTTTCAGTGGGTTGTGGGGGTAGTTCATTGGTGTTTGGGGCTGTGTGAGTAGGGTGTAATTCTGGGTGAGTGGGTTTGGAGATGGGTCAGTGTGGTGTCTGTGGCTGGGCCAGCGGGGCGTGGGGTTAGTGGTGAAAAATATCAATATTCTGCTCACCGATCATCCCCTGTCCTTGCGAACCTACATTGGCTCCTGGCTCCCCAGCACATACAAATTAAATCTCCCATCTTCTTTAAATCCCTTCATGGTCGTGTGCCTCCCTGTCTCTGTCACCTCCTCCAGCCCTACAATCCCCACCACCAAGATCTCTCTCTTCCTCCGACTCTGGCCTCTTGTGGCATTTCACCCTCTCCTCCCCCCATCTATGGCGGCTGTGCCTTCGGCTGTCCCGGCTCAATGCTCATCAATTCCCCACCTAAACCTCTCCAGCTCCCTCCTCCTTTAGAACCCTCCGAAACTCACTGCTGTGACCAACATTCTGACCACGCCTCCTTCTACCCCCTTTAGTCTGAGCCCATCTTTTGTCGTACTTGGCTTCTGTGAAGTTCCTTACGTTGTGTTTCGATGGAAATTACTTGTTGTTGCTGTGTGTTTATTGTACCAGTGTCAGTGTGAGTGACACTGCAGATAACTGAATTTGATCAGGTCACAAACTTGGTTATAATTCAATTCTGTAGAATAACTTCAACGAATGTTTTGAGGAATTACTGATCCAAGACTGAATCACTTTTACATTTCCCCAGTGGGGAAAGGAAAGGACGCTGACTGAGAGTTTGATTGGACGCACACACAGCGAGACACGCGCACAAGTGGAGAATATTTACTGTAAAACAGCAGGCAAATCGACCACTTTTATATTTATGGCCATTTCTGAGATTGAAAAGACCTGTGAAAATATTCCACTAATCAGTACTGTGCCTCGACTCGCTGTTTAAAGTGACATGACTCACAGCATTATACATTAGTGTAGATATTCGTGAAACAGTGGTAATTGTCCTCACCCCTACAGTGCTCATTAGTCAGGTGCTGACACCATGAGAGATATGGTCAATATATTCAAATAGAAACACCAACCAGGACACATCTCCAGGAACACACGGACAATTTCACTGCCCATTGAGTCCAGAGGGATCACACCCAGCTATATATTGTGTATGTGGTTAGATCTCATATTCATAAACAAGCAGAATTTGAAATCAAAACTCAACAAATCAAAAATATTCAACACAAATCTGTGAATAAAAATAATCCAATCACGCCAAACTGTGTAAAACCGCGTGTTGGATCATTGAATTAATCAATGATCACTCGCTCCATATATTCCTGCAGAATATTCTGTACCTCTGGAATAAGGCTGGTTTTGGCCTGCACTTTGTGAGCAAGTCTCACCAATGGGCGAGTCTCGGCCGACTTGAGCCCGTGAAGATCAGCGAGACTCACTGGATTTCACTGGGCAGCTGTCTATGTCACACCTGATGTGCAGAGTTGATAGTAACACTTGGGAAATGCTCGATCCCAGAGCTAACAGCTGTTGTACTGAGGGACTTGACATCATGTTGCCCTTCGCATTTTAATATTTCCATCTAACCCTCCAATTAATATATTTATTACAGAGCATCAGAATCTGGGAACGGCTGTCTCCACCATGGTTGAAGGTCAAGACAAGGGAGAAGATCCAACATCTTCAACAAGACTGAGAATGGACACAGGTAAGTACACAAAACATTATTTACAGTATAATTTCTGTCCTGACAAAGGGTCCAGATCTCATCGAAAAGCTTCCAGCTCACACAGGAAGAGGGAACAGGACAGGGCAGGGGCTGAGTAGATAGAGGGAAGTGAGTGACCATCTTGAGAGGCATCACAGTCTGAGGTGGAGGCTGTCACTGAGTACTGGAACTGTCCTGGTATTGGGGACTGTAAGCTGAATAGAGACAGTGACTCAGAGGAGGGTCTTCCTGAGCAGAAGTGTGACTCCAGGAGCAGGAGGCCATCCCGAGTGGGGCGTGGGTGAGAGGATAACGATAAAAATATCTTCTTCCAGAGGGAAGAACATTTTTGAGCGACTGGGACCTTTATCTGTGAAGGTAAGAAGAGCAGAAAATTGTCCCGGTCAAAACCAAAAGCACAACTAGAAATACATTTTTTGGAAATCATTTTCGGGACTTGAGTGTCGCTGGCAAGGCCAGTATTTATTGCCCACACCAAGTTGCCAAAGAATAGTTGATGATGGGCCACATTCTTGAATCGCTGCAATCCATGTGGAGAAGGTGTTCCCACAGTGCTGTTAGGTAGGGAGTTCCAAGGTTTTGATCCAGCGACAATAAAGGAGCGGCAATTTATGTCCAAGTTATGGTTGTATGTGACTTTAAGGAGATATTGGAGGCGAAGGTGTTCCCACGCACCTGGTGCCCTTGTCCTTCTAGGTGGTGGATGTCGTGGGTATGGGAGGTGCTGACAAACATGCATTGCCGACTTACTGGAGGGCATCCTGTAGACAGTAATCTGCAAACATGGTAAGCCAATGGTGAAGGGAGTGAATGTTTAACCCAATGGATGGGGTGCTGATCAAGCATAATGCTTAGTCCTGGAAGGTGTTGAGCATGGGGGAGAATTTGGGGAGTCAAGAGGTGAGCCACTCACCGCAGAATACCCAGCCTCTGACCTGCTCCCGTAGACACGGGGGATTTATCTGGCTGGTCCAGTTCTATTTTGGTTGATGTGAGGGACTTGATGATGGAAATGTCATTGATTGTCATGGCATATGGTTATGCTCTCTCTTGTTGAAGATGGTCATTGCCTGACACTTGTGTGGTGCGAATATTTTTTGCCACATATCAGGCCAAAACTGGATGTTATCCACGTTATTGCTGCATGCGGGCATGGACTGCTATATTATTGGAGGAATTGCGAATGGAGCCGAACACACTGCAACCATCAGCAAGCAGCCCCACTTCTAACCTTATGATGGAGCGAAGGTCACTGATGAAGCAGCTGGAAGTAGTTGAGTCCAGGACGCTGGCCTGGTTTGAGGCCTATATTGAGGGAATTTAAAGTCAGGCAATGGAATGTAAAACAAAGCATTAAGGTGGTGATCTCTGGCTGTAGGGTGGGGGCGGGGTGGTTAAAAGGGAATTGGGTTCAAGGCCAGTGGATAATATAAAAAGTCAGGGTTTATGAAAAGTAAAGCAATAATTCAAGGTTCTATCACTGGGGATGAAGGGGGAATCCAGTTGTGGAGGATGACGTTTTGAGGAGGTATCAAACATTTCTAAAAATGATGGTGGTAGTGCGAGAAGGTGGACTAGAGGAGGATGTGGGATCATAGTTGGAGTTAAATGTAGGGAAGGATTTGGAGCTGAAAAAATAGTCAGGATGGGTAAGTGACTGGGCCCAGAGATAACACACACCAGGCTGTTAAATCAAATCACAGAGGAGGGAGGACAGACTCTCCACAATTGTTCAATCTGTTTTAGATTTAAACAATAGACTGGAGCACTGAAGGAGCCCAAGTAACGTCTCTGTTCAACAATGGAGGAGAGAGGATAAACCGGGTAACTAGAACAGTCTACGGCAGTTATGGGCAGAATGCTCGAGTCCGGAATTTAAGGTTGAATTCGTCAATGTTGAGATACAGGGGATGATCAGGGAAGGCTGGAACGGACTAGCTGTAGGCAAGATGTGTCTGACAAATTTTCAAGCTTTTATAAAGAATGGACTATATAGATCGATGGGATTCAGCATCTGCGGTGTATATGGGTTTTGAGAAGGTGTTTGATAATACAGTTCACATGAGGTTTCAGCCGTTTGGTATAAGAGGAGTTGTCTCCATTTGTGTTCACAGATCCGAACTCTACAATCACTGAGTTCTTGACAAATTGCAACGATTACCAACTGTTCCAGTTGACGAAATTCTACCGGGACAGACTGGAACAGGCGATTGAAGGAGGGGTGGACGGAGTCAGCTCGTTGTTAACATACGAGAGGCATTTCAGTGGACAAGAACATCGGGTGAGTGGGAGCGACACAGAACGAGTTTGGATTATTTGAACATGACAGAACTGACAGGATAACAGGTCTTAGAATCACAGAATGTTACAGGAGAGAAACAGGCCAAATAAGAAAGAAGGGGTTAAAACTGTTAATGGTGTAATTCTGAAGCAACAACACAAATGTGAAAATACCCAGGAGATCCGTCAGTCTCTGTACAAAGAAAGGACCGGGTACCGGGTCCGATATAACCCTTCCCCAATTTGAAAATACCCAGCAGATCCGTCAGTCTCTGTACAAAGGACCGGGTACCGGGTCCGATATAACCCTTCCCCAATGTGAAAATACCCAGCAGATCCGTCAGTGTCTGTACAAAGAAAGGACCGGGTACCGGGTCCGATATAACCCTTCCCCAATGTGAAAATACCCAGCAGATCCGTCAGTCTTTGTACAAAGAAAGGACCGGGTACCGGGTCCGATATAACCCTTCCCCAATGTGAAAATACCCAGCAGATCCGTCAATCTCTGTACAAAGGACCGGGTACCGGGTCCGATATAACCCTTCCCCAATGTGAAAATACCCAGCAGATCCGTCAGTATCTGTACAAAGAAAGGACCGGGTACCGGGTCCGATATAACCCTTCCCCAATGTGAAAATACCCAGCAGATCCGTCAGTCTCTGTACAAAGAAAGGACCGGGTACCGGGTCCGATATAACCCTTCCTGGGCTGAGGTCAAATTGAACCAAGAATTTTAGTTGCACTGGGAAACAGAGGCGGGAAACAACTGACGGGATTTGGAAAGAAGTTCATGAGTTGACTGACCTACAAACTACTTAAAGTAAATCGAGGAACTGAGAGATGATAAAAAATCATCTGCGTGGTAAAGGAAAGATATTTGTTTTAGAAAATGCTAAAACAGTGAACAAGTATTGGACCCAAACAGCGCAAACAATCCAACAAAAATACCTGTGGGGAGTGTTGGATCAACCGAATAGAATCCAATTTATATTGATTCAGATACCAGAGCTAAATTAACTTGTTGGTTCTATGAAGATCCTCAGGATATACAAGCAAATTATACAGCTATAATTATTAGAATCACAGAAACTTACAGCACAGAAGGAGGACATTCGTTGTGTTGTGTATCTGCTGACTCTTTGAAATAACAGTCCTGCTTAGTCCCGAATTCCAACTTTTTGTCCAAAGCCCTGTAAGTTCCTCATCCTCAAGTACTTGTCCAACTCTCTTTAAAATTATTTATGGAATCAGCTTTCACCGTCTTTTCAGGTAGAGCTTTCCTAATCCTGACAACTCTAATTGAAAACAGTTTTCCTCATCCTCCCTTCAGATCTTTTTCAGTGATTTTAAGTCTATGATCTCTGGGAATAGTTTTTCACTATTTACTCTATCAAAACCTCTCATCTTCTTTGTTCCAAGGGGAACGTTCCTAATTTTTCCAACCTAGAAGTAGGATACCTTGGAGTCTGAATACTAACCAATCCAGACAAGTTTTCAGCACGGGATACCAAAGAATTACTGAAAGTGCCCCAATTTATAGACCCTAGATCAGGGGTGTCAAACAGACAGTTCCAACCCGTCCATGTAACTGAAGTCCCTAATCCCTGGTGCTACCTGTAATTTATTAACATATGTCTTTCAATGTGACAATATTGTTCTGTATGTTTATCTAACAGTTGCCCAACCACCGACATTAGGCCGACTGGCCTGTAGTGCTGGGTTTATACCTCTCCTCTTTTTTTAAAAGGGGTGTGACATTGTCCACTCTCCAGTAGTCTGTCACCACTCATATGTCCAAGGAGGATTGGAAGATTGTAACTAGAACAACGAAAATTTCCACCCTTGCTTCCCTCAGCAACTGAAGATGCATTTCATCCTTAAACATGCTCCACTGTCCCACTTCACTGCACATAACTAGTTCTAGCACTGCTTCCTTCCTTGTTGGGCTGGAAATGTATTAATCAAGAATGTTCTCGTCTAAACATTTCAGGAATTCCATCCCTCCTCGGAATTTACTCTGGGTTTTCCCCAGTCTACTGACACCCTCCCCCACCCCACTATTTTTCTTCCTCATGCCCCCTGAACTCATTGTATTCAGGAATGTTATGTTCTGATTCCTCCCCTTGTTTAAGCCAGGTCTCCATCTTGCTATTATATCATATCCCATATGCCTGCAGCTTACCGACATTATTGGTCACGCCCCGTGCATTGATGCACATGCACTCTAGACACGCCTTAGTTTGATTTGCATTTCTCCCCTGTCTGATTCCTCCTCTTTCTGGAATGTTCCATGTTCGAGTGCTATTTTTTCGCTTGCAATGCTCGATACACCTTGTTTCTCCTCTCTAATTCTTCATCCTGGTTCCCGTCCCTCTACCAAATGAGGTTAAACACTACCATTCATGGCCAATAGTTGCACAGAACATTGCTGAGGCCATTGCTGACCAGGATTGAGCCCCCTAACATCAGTATGAACGAATAATGCGGAGTGGGGCCAGAGCAGGGCAGAACGGATCATACTAGGCCCGAGGACCTTCCATTATAAAACACAGTCACAGAGATTAATTTATCACCTTACAGGAAAAAAAGAGGTGAGCGGAACATGATCCGGGTCTTATGAATGCTTAAAACGGTAAAACTATCGAACTGTAGTTAATACTGTAGACCTTGGACCGTAAGCACTAAACCAGAGACATGATACAAGCCTCAGACGAGACCAATGGTCACCCCCAATTCACATTGAATTGAATGTGTAGCAGCCTGTCCATTATCAAAATCATTAACGTGTTCAAAAAATCTCTCAAAAAATTGGTGTCAATTGAATAAAACTGTGGATCATCGAAATAAGTAGAGAGTGAAAAAATACTGGAGGGAACACAATGTTGCTACAGCAGAAGCAATAAGTAGAAATAATCCAACCATTGTTAATTAGTGGAGATGTCAACTAGCAGATATTCAGGATTCCCCTTGACAGCATTTGATGGAGTCAGACAGCTGTGTTCAGATTAATGTGGGGAGATTGAGGTGTGGAAATTAAATACGTGATGTACAGTCTCTGGAGGGGTGGGGTCTACATGATATTTGCAGGAGCAGGCCTTCCGGTTAAAATGGCCTGAAACATTATCATGGAAAAGCAATTTATCCACCGCTTCAGCAAATCCCTGCATGAATCATTGACATTTCATGGACCTCAGAGTATCTGCACTTCCTGAGAAAGAGTAAAATTCTTGCATGTGAATATTTAGAACCTGCTGCGCAATATTCTGCTGAACAGCGTCATTCATCCATGTCAATCAAATTGGCGAAGTTAGTATCAACAGATTATACAATCAGTAACTAATATTCAATTCAATGAAATTAATTGCCCTGGTCCTGTTGTTGAACGGAATCAAAAGTATCGAATTCAATAAACAGGGTGAGTATGGGGTGAAATTGATCTTTCGCTCCACTCATCAATATATACATTATTGTTCTTTACAGAAAGTCACTGAGCTCACGGAGCAGGGAAACCGGGCGGACAGTTCCAAACTTCTCCTAAATCTGGTGATGGAGAAAGGTTCTCGGGCCCGAAGGACAATGTGGGAATCCTTTGTGAATATGCGCCATGGGGTACCAAAGTTGGACAAAATACTGAAAGAAATACAGGAACTTGGTACGGTAAAATCACACACTGAATTCAGTTTCACATCTAAAATTACATATTTTACCAAAGTAGTGCACAGATTTGCTTTCATGAAAGCTAATTTATTTAAACAGGTTTCTTTCGATTTAATGACATGAAAGCCACAGAATGTTTATCCGACGTTCCCAGTCAGCTGAAAGGTAGGTGATGGGCTGAAGATTTCAAACAGATTATTTCGGTTCTGATTATCAGAGGCTTTAACTTTGAACATTGGTTCAGAGATGTCTAGAATCTGGGGGTGCAAAGTTCAAGAGCTGGGCAAACAGAATTCAACTTCATTTTCACTGTTCACTGATTCTGAAATGTATCATTGAAATTTGTGGGATGAAGTTACAATTCACACCAGTTTGGGATTATCTGTAAACTTGCAGGTGTTGCCATTACTACAGTAGTTTATCCAGCTGTTCATGTGAATGGCCTTTGCTGCCAGTGCACGTCACTGACCGGGATAAAACATCAAACTCCCAGTGGTCAGTCGGTCTAATACAACGATTAACCAGCAGAGAAAATGACGATATTGGGGCTTCTCTGGATGACTCATTGGATGATGTACCAGTGAGTGTAGCGCTTAGTCATTGGCTTAGATATTCGGTCGCGCACTGTCTCTTTTTCAGCTGCTTATCGGCCTCCTGCGGCCAACATGCTGGACAGGAAGTGTACGCACATTTCCGCCTGAAGTGCGGATCGGGCTTCGCTGTGATGTCGGGAGTGCACGTCAGGATAATTTCAGAGTGGATATGTTATTTAATTAAGGGTCCTGCGCTTCCTGTGGATCTTTTCCCGCTTTTGTTATGCCGCACCATCTCACACCACGTGCTGAATCCGCCCAGCAACACCTGACACAAACCGGCAGGAAGGAGCCCTCACCAGCGCGATTGAAAGGAATCATGGGGAACACACAGTTTAGTAACTGACTTGTCGTTTCAGGCAGCTGCTTAACTTCTGGGCGTTTCTTGCAGTGTTTTATCACACTGGATAGTTTGCTTTGTTTAAAGAGGGCAAGATGCTCCTAATCTTGCACTGTTGTTGGCTGCATCATAGATAGTTTGGCTGTAATCATGAGGGCTGTCTCAGGACTGCCTTTGGAACAGGAGGAGGAGAGGCAGCAGTGAGGAATACAGCAGGTGCCGCGAGGAAAACAGCAGGAGCAGTGAGGAATACAGCAGGAGCAGTGAGGAATACACCAGGAATGTGAGGAATACAGCAGGAGGAGTGAGTAATAGATCATGAACAGTGAGGAATACAGCAGGAGCAGTGAGGAATACAGCAGGAGCAGTGAGGAATACAGCAGGAGCAGTGAGGAATACAGCACGAGCAGTGAGGAATACAGCAGATTCAGTGAGGAATACAGCAGCAGCAGTGAGGAATACAACAGGAGCAGTGAGGATTACAGCAGGAGCAGTGAGGAATACAGCAGGAGCAGGGAGAATACAGCAGGAGGAGTGAGGAATACAGCAGGAGCAGTGAGGAATACAGCAGGAGCAGTGAGGAATACAGCAGGAGCAGTGAAGAATGCAGCAGGAGCAGTGAGGAATACAGCAGGAGCAGTGAAGAATGCAGCAGGAGCAGTGAGGAATACAGCAGGAGCAGTGAGGAATACAGCAGTAGCAGTGAGGAATACGGCAGGAGCAGTGAAGAATACAGCAGGAGCAGTGAGGAATAGAGCAGGAGCAGTGAGGAATAAAGCAGGAGCAGTGAGGA
>JASTWF010001252.1:0-98689 GCA_030390025.1 Squalus acanthias | reverse complement strand
GTCAGTACTACGATTCACTGCCGAGATTAATGCAGTCGTGCCTGTCAGTACTACGATTCACTACTGAGATTAATGCAGTCGTGACGTCACTACTACGATTCACTACTGAGATTAATGCAGTTGTGCCTGTCACTGGTACGATTCACTACTGAGATTAATGCAGTCATGCCTGTCACTACTACGATTCACTACTGAGATTAATGCAGTCGTGCCTGTCACTAGTACGATTCACTACTGAGATTAATGCAGTCGTGCCGTCACTACTACGATTCACTACTGAGATTAATGCAGTCGTGCCCATCAGTACTATGATTCACTACTGAGATTAATGCAGTCGTGCCGTCACTACTACGATTCACTGCTGAGATTAATGCAGTCGTGCCGTCACTACTACGATTCACTGCTGAGATTAATGCAGTCGTGCCTGTCAGTACTACGATTCACTACTGAGATTAATGCAGTCGCACCTGTCAGTACTACGATTCACTGCCGAGATTAATGCAGTCGTGCCTGTCACTACTACGATTCATTACTGAGATTAATGCAGTCGTGCCTGTCACTGGTACGATTCACTACTGAGATTAATGCAGTCGTGCCTGTCACTAGTACGATTCACTACTGAGATTAATGCAGTCGTGCCGTCACTACTACGATTCACTGCTGAGATTAATGCAGTCGTGCCTGTCAGTACTACGATTCACTGCTGAGATTAATGCAGTCGTGCTTGTCAGTACTACGATTCACTACTGAGATTAATGCAGTCGTGCCTGTCAGTACTACGATTCACTACTGAGATTAATGCAGTCATGCCTGTCAGTACGACGATTCACTACTGAGATTAATGCAGTCGTGCCTGTCACGAGTACGATTCACTGCTGAGATTAATGCAGTCGTGCCTGTCAGTACTACGATTCACTACTGAGATTAATGCAGTCGTGACGTCACTACTACGATTCACTACTGAGAATAATGCAGTCGTGCCGTCACTGCTACGATTCACTACTGAGATTAATGCAGTCGTGCCGTCACTACTACGATTCACTACTGAGATTAATGCAGTCGTGCCTGTCAGTACTACGATTCACTACTGAGATTAATGCAGTCGTGCCTGTCAGTACTACGATTCACTACTGAGATTAATGCAGTCGTGCCTGTCACTAGTAGGATTCACTACTGAGATTAATGCAGTCGTGCCGTCACTACTACGATTCACTACTGAGATTAATTCCATCGTGACATCACTACTACGATTCACTACTGAGATTAATGCAGTAATGCCTGTCAGTACTACGATTCACTGCCGAGATTAATGCAGTCGTGCCCATCACTACTACGATTCACTACTGAGATTAATGCAGTCGTGCCGTCACTACGATTCACTACTGAGATTAATGCAGTCGTGCCGTCACTACTACGATTCACTACTGAGATTCATGCAGTCGTGACGTCACTACTACGATTCACTACTGAGATTAATGCAGTCGTGCCTGTCAGTACTACGATTCACTACTGAGATTAATGCAGTTGTGCCTGTCAGTACTACGATTCACTACTGAGATTAATGCAGTCGTTCCTGTCAGTACTACGATTCACTACTGAGATTAATGCAGTCGTGCCTGTCACGAGTAGGATTCACTACTGAGATTAATGCAGTCGTGCCGTCACTACTACGATTCACTACTGAGATTAATGCCGTCGTGACGTCACTACTACGATTCACGACTGAGATTAATGCAGTTGTGCCTGTCAGTACTACGATTCACTGCCGAGGTTAATGCAGTCGTGCCTGTCAGTACTACGATTCACTGCCGAGATTAATGCAGTCGTGCCTGTCAGTACTACGATTCACTGCTGAGGTTAATGCAGTCGTGCCTGTCAGTACTACGATTCACTACTGAGATTAATGCAGTCATGCCTGTCAGTACTACGATTCACTGCCGAGATTAATGCAGTCGTGCCCATCAGTACTACGATTCACTACTGAGATTAATGCAGTCGTGCCGTCACTACTACGATTCACTACTGAGATTAATGCAGTCGTGCCGTCACTACTACGATTCACTACTGAGATTAATGCAGTCGTGCCTTCACTGCTACGATTCACTACTGAGATTAATGCAGTCGTGCCTGTCAGTACTACGATTCACTACTGAGATTAATGCAGTCGTGCCTGTCAGTACTACGATTCACTACTGAGATTAATGCAGTTGTGCCTGTCACTAGTACGATTCACTACTGAGATTAATGCAGTCGTGCCGTCACTACTACGATTCACTACTGAGATTAATGCAGTCGTGCCCATCAGTACTACGATTCACTACTGAGATTAATGCAGTCATGCCGTCACTACTACGATTCACTGCTGAGATTAATGCAGTCTTGCCATCACTACTACGATTCACTACTGAGATTAATGCAGTTGTGCCTGTCAGTACTACGATTCACTGCCGAGGTTAATGCAGTCGTGCCTGTCCGTACTACGATTCACTGCCGAGATTAATGCAGTCGTGCCTGTCAGTACTACGATTCACTGCTGAGGTTAATGCAGTCGTGCCTGTCAGTACTACGATTCACTACTGAGATTAATGCAGTCATGCCTGTCAGTACTAAGATTCACTGCCGAGATTAATGCAGTCGTGCCCATCAGTAATACGATTCACTACTGAGATTAATGCAGTCGTGACGTCACTACTACGATTCACTACTGAGATTAATGCAGTTGTGCCTGTCACTGGTACGATTCACTACTGAGATTAATGCAGTCATGCCTGTCACTACTACGATTCACTACTGAGATTAATGCAGTCGTGCCTGTCACTAGTACGATTCACTACTGAGATTAATGCAGTCGTGCCTGTCACTACTACGATTCACTACTGAGATTAATGCAGTCGTGCCCATCAGTACTATGATTCACTACTGAGATTAATGCAGTCGTGCCGTCACTACTACGATTCACTGCTGAGATTAATGCAGTCGTGCCGTCACTACTACGATTCACTGCTGAGATTAATGCAGTCGTGCCTGTCAGTACTACGATTCACTACTGAGATTAATGCAGTCGTACCTGTCAGTACTACGATTCACTGCCGAGATTAATGCAGTCGTGCCTGTCACTACTACGATTCATTACTGAGATTAATGCAGTCGTGCCTGTCACTGGTACGATTCACTACTGAGATTAATGCAGTCGTGCCTGTCACTAGTACGATTCACTACTGAGATTAATGCAGTCGTGCCGTCACTACTACGATTCACTGCTGAGATTAATGCAGTCGTGCTCGTCAGTACTACGATTCACTGCTGAGATTAATGCAGTCGTGCCTGTCAGTACTACGATTCACTACTGAGATTAATGCAGTCATGCCTGTCAGTACGACGATTCACTGCTGAGATTAATGCAGTCGTGCTGTCAGTACTACGATTCACTACTGAGATTAATGCAGTCGTGCCTGTCAGTACTACGATTCACTACTGAGATTAATGCAGTCATGCCTGTCAGTACTACGATTCACTACTGAGATTAATGCAGTCGTGCCTGTCACTAGTACGATTCACTGCTGAGATTAATGCAGTCGTGCCTGTCAGTACTACGATTCACTACTGAGATTAATGCAGTCGTGCCGTCACTACTACGATTCACTACTGAGATTAATGCAGTCGTGCCGTCACTGCTACGATTCACTACTGAGATTAATGCAGTCGTGCCGTCACTACTACGATTCACTACTGAGATTAATGCAGTCGTGCCTGTCAGTACTACGATTCACTACTGAGATTAATGCAGTCGTGCCTGTCAGTACTACGATTCACTACTGAGATTAATGCAGTCGTGCCTGTCACTAGTACGATTCACTACTGAGATTAATGCAGTCGTGCCGTCACTACTACGATTCACTACTGAGATTAATGCAGTCGTGACAGTCACTACTACGATTCACTACTGAGATTAATGCAGTAGTGCCTGTCAGTACTACGATTCACTGCCGAGATTAATGCAGTCGTGCCCTTCACTACTACGATTCACTACTGAGATTAATGCAGTCGTGCCGTCACTACTACGATTCACTACTGAGATTAATGCAGTCGTGCCGTCACTACTACGATTCACTACTGAGATTAATGCAGTCGTGCCGTCACTACTACGATTCACTACTGAGATTAATGCAGTCGTGCCTGTCAGTACTACGATTCACTACTGAGATTAATGCAGTCGTGCCTGTCAGTACTACGATTCACTACTGAGATTAATGCAGTCGTGCCTGTCAGTACTACGATTCACTACTGAGATTAATGCAGTCGTGCCTGTCACTAGTAGGATTCACTACTGAGATTAATGCAGTCGTGCCGTCACTACTACGATTCACTACTGAGATTAATGCCGTCGTGACGTCACTACTACGATTCACTACTGAGATTAATGCAGTTGTGCCTGTCAGTACTACGATTCACTGCCGAGGTTAATGCAGTCGTGCCTGTCAGTACTACGATTCACTGCCGAGATTAATGCAGTCGTGCCTGTCAGTACTACGATTCACTGCTGAGGTTAATGCAGTCGTGCCTGTCAGTACTACGATTCACTACTGAGATTAATGCAGTCATGCCTGTCAGTACTACGATTCACTGCCGAGATTAATGCAGTCGTGCCCATCAGTACTACGATTCACTACTGAGATTAATGCAGTCGTGCCGTCACTACTACGATTCACTACTGAGATTAATGCAGTCGTGCCGTCACTACTACGATTCACTACTGAGATTAATGCAGTCGTGCCTTCACTGCTACGATTCACTACTGAGATTAATGCAGTCGTGCCTGTCAGTACTACGATTCACTACTGAGATTAATGCAGTCGTGCCTGTCAGTACTACGATTCACTACTGAGATTAATGCAGTTGTGCCTGTCACTAGTACGATTCACTACTGAGATTAATGCAGTCGTGCCGTCACTACTACGATTCACTACTGAGATTAATGCAGTCGTGCCCATCAGTACTACGATTCACTACTGAGATTAATGCAGTCATGCCGTCACTACTACGATTCACTGCTGAGATTAATGCAGTCTTGCCATCACTACTACGATTCACTACTGAGATTAATGCAGTTGTGCCTGTCAGTACTACGATTCACTGCCGAGGTTAATGCAGTCGTGCCTGTCCGTACTACGATTCACTGCCGAGATTAATGCAGTCGTGCCTGTCAGTACTACGATTCACTGCCGAGGTTAATGCAGTCGTGCCTGTCAGTACTACGATTCACTACTGAGATTAATGCAGTCATGCCTGTCAGTACTAAGATTCACTGCCGAGATTAATGCAGTCGTGCCCATCAGTAATACGATTCACTACTGAGATTAATGCAGTCGTGACGTCACTACTACGATTCACTACTGAGATTAATGCAGTTGTGCCTGTCACTGGTACGATTCACTACTGAGATTAATGCAGTCATGCCTGTCACTACTACGATTCACTACTGAGATTAATGCAGTCGTGCCTGTCACTAGTACGATTCACTACTGAGATTAATGCAGTCGTGCCGTCACTACTACGATTCACTACTGAGATTAATGCAGTCGTGCCCATCAGTACTATGATTCACTACTGAGATTAATGCAGTCGTGCCGTCACTACTACGATTCACTGCTGAGATTAATGCAGTCGTGCCGTCACTACTACGATTCACTGCTGAGATTAATGCAGTCGTGCCTGTCAGTACTACGATTCACTACTGAGATTAATGCAGTCGTACCTGTCAGTACTACGATTCACTGCCGAGATTAATGCAGTCGTGCCTGTCACTACTACGATTCATTACTGAGATTAATGCAGTCGTGCCTGTCACTGGTACGATTCACTACTGAGATTAATGCAGTCGTGCCTGTCACTAGTACGATTCACTACTGAGATTAATGCAGTCGTGCCGTCACTACTACGATTCACTGCTGAGATTAATGCAGTCGTGCTCGTCAGTACTACGATTCACTGCTGAGATTAATGCAGTCGTGCCTGTCAGTACTACGATTCACTACTGAGATTAATGCAGTCGTGCCTGTCAGTACTACGATTCACTACTGAGATTAATGCAGTCGTGCCTGTCACTACTACGATTCACTACTGAGATTAATGCAGTCGTGCCTGTCACTACTACGATTCACTACTGAGATTAATGCAGTCGTGCCTGTCAGTACTACGATTCACTACTGAGATTAATGCAGTCGTGACGTCACTACTACGATTCACTACTGAGAATAATGCAGTCGTGCCGTCACTGCTACGATTCACTACTGAGATTAATGCAGTCGTGCCGTCACTACTACGATTCACTACTGAGATTAATGCAGTCGTGCCTGTCAGTACTACGATTCACTACTGAGATTAATGCAGTCGTGCCTGTCAGTACTACGATTCACTACTGAGATTAATGCAGTCGTGCCTGTCACTAGTAGGATTCACTACTGAGATTAATGCAGTCGTGCCGTCACTACTACGATTCACTACTGAGATTAATTCCATCGTGACATCACTACTACGATTCACTACTGAGATTAATGCAGTTGTGCCTGTCAGTACTACGATTCACGATTGAGATTAATGCAGTCGTGCCTGTCAGTACTACGATTCACTGCCGAGATTAATGCAGTCGTGCCTGTCAGTACTACGATTCACTGCTGAGGTTAATGCAGTCGTGCCTGTCAGTACTACGATTCACTACTGAGATTAATGCAGTAATGCCTGTCAGTACTACGATTCACTGCCGAGATTAATGCAGTCGTGCCCATCACTACTACGATTCACTACTGAGATTAATGCAGTCGTGCCGTCACTACTACGATTCACTACTGAGATTAATGCAGTCGTGCCGTCACTACTACGATTCACTACTGAGATTAATGCAGTCGTGCCTTCACTGCTACGATTCACTACTGAGATTAATGCAGTCGTGCCTGTCAGTACTACGATTCACTACTGAGATTAATGCAGTTGTGCCTGTCACTAGTACGATTCACTACTGAGATTAATGCAGTCGTGCCTGTCACTACTACGATTCACTACTGAGATTAATGCAGTCGTGCCTGTCACTACTACGATTCACTACTGAGATTAATGCAGTCGTGCCGTCACTACTACGATTCACTACTGAGATTAATGCAGTCGTGCCGTCACTACTACGATTCACTACTGAGATTAATGCAGTCGTGCCTGTCAGTACTACGATTCACTGCCGAGATTAATGCAGTCGTGCCTGTCAGTACTACGATTCACTGCCTGAGATTAATGCAGTCGTGCCTGTCAGTACTACGATTCACTACTGAGATTAATGCAGTCATGCCTGTCAGTACTAAGATTCACTGCCGAGATTAATGCAGTCGTGCCCATCAGTAATACGATTCACTACTGAGATTAATGCAGTCGTGACGTCACTACTACGATTCACTACTGAGATTAATGCAGTTGTGCCTGTCACTGGTACGATTCACTACTGAGATTAATGCAGTCATGCCTGTCACTACTACGATTCACTACTGAGATTAATGCAGTCGTGCCTGTCACTAGTACGATTCACTACTGAGATTAATGCAGTCGTGCCGTCACTACTACGATTCACTACTGAGATTAATGCAGTCGTGCCCATCAGTACTATGATTCACTACTGAGATTAATGCAGTCGTGCCGTCACTACTACGATTCACTGCTGAGATTAATGCAGTCGTGCCGTCACTACTACGATTCACTGCTGAGATTAATGCAGTCGTGCCTGTCAGTACTACGATTCACTACTGAGATTAATGCAGTCGTACCTGTCAGTACTACGATTCACTGCCGAGATTAATGCAGTCGTGCCTGTCACTACTACGATTCATTACTGAGATTAATGCAGTCGTGCCTGTCACTGGTACGATTCACTACTGAGATTAATGCAGTCGTGCCTGTCACTAGTACGATTCACTACTGAGATTAATGCAGTCGTGCCGTCACTACTACGATTCACTGCTGAGATTAATGCAGTCGTGCTTGTCAGTACTACGATTCACTGCTGAGATTAATGCAGTCGTGCTTGTCAGTACTACGATTCACTACTGAGATTAATGCAGTCGTGCCTGTCAGTACTACGATTCACTACTGAGATTAATGCAGTCATGCCTGTCAGTACGACGATTCACTACTGAGATTAATGCAGTCGTGCCGTCACTGCTACGATTCACTACTGAGATTAATGCAGTCGTGCCGTCACTACTACGATTCACTACTGAGATTAATGCAGTCGTGCCTGTCAGTACTACGATTCACTACTGAGATTAATGCAGTCGTGACGTCACTACTACGATTCACTACTGAGAATAATGCAGTCGTGCCGTCACTGCTACGATTCACTACTGAGATTAATGCAGTCGTGCCGTCACTACTACGATTCACTACTGAGATTAATGCAGTCGTGCCTGTCAGTACTACGATTCACTACTGAGATTAATGCAGTCGTGCCTGTCAGTACTACGATTCACTACTGAGATTAATGCAGTCGTGCCTGTCACTAGTAGGATTCACTACTGAGATTAATGCAGTCGTGCCGTCACTACTACGATTCACTACTGAGATTAATGCCAGTCGTGACATCACTACTACGATTCACTACTGAGATTAATGCAGTTGTGCCTGTCAGTACTACGATTCACTATTGAGATTAATGCAGTCGTGCCTGTCAGTACTACGATTCACTGCCGAGATTAATGCAGTCGTGCCTGTCAGTACTACGATTCACTGCTGAGGTTAATGCAGTCGTGCCTGTCAGTACTACGATTCACTACTGAGATTAATGCAGTCATGCCTGTCAGTACTACGATTCACTGCCGAGATTAATGCAGTCGTGCCATCACTACTACGATTCACTACTGAGATTAATGCAGTCGTGCCGTCACTACTACGATTCACTACTGAGATTAATGCAGTCGTGCCGTCACTACTACGATTCACTACTGAGATTAATGCAGTCGTGCCTTCACTGCTACGATTCACTACTGAGATTAATGCAGTCGTGCCTGTCAGCTACTACGATTCACTACTGAGATTAATGCAGTCGTGCCTGTCACTAGTACGATTCACTACTGAGATTAATGCAGTCGTGCCGTCACTACTACGATTCACTACTGAGATTAATGCAGTCGTGCCGTCACTACTACGATTCACTACTGAGATTAATGCAGTCGTGCCGTCACTACTACGATTCACTACTGAGATTAATGCAGTCGTGCCGTCACTACTACGATTCACTACTGAGATTAATGCAGTTGTGCCTGTCAGTACTACGATTCACTGCCGAGGTTAATGCAGTCGTGCCGTCACTACTACGATTCACTACTGAGATTAATGCAGTCGTGCCTGTCAGTACTACGATTCACTACTGAGATTAATGCAGTCGTGCCTGTCAGTACTACGATTCACTACTGAGATTAATGCAGTCGTGCCTGTCACTAGTACGATTCACTACTGAGATTAATGCAGTCGTGCCGTCACTACTACGATTCACTACTGAGATTAATGCCGTCGTGACGTCACTACTACGATTCACTACTGAGATTAATGCAGTTGTGCCTGTCAGTACTACGATTCACTGCCGAGGTTAATGCAGTCGTGCCTGTCAGTACTACGATTCACTGCCGAGATTAATGCAGTCATGCCTGTCAGTACTACGATTCACTGCCGAGATTAATGCAGTCGTGCCGTCACTACTACGATTCACTACTGAGATTAATGCAGTCGTGACGTCACTACTACGATTCACTACTGAGATTAATGCAGTTGTGCCTGTCAGTACTACGATTCACTACTGAGATTAATGCAGTCATGCCTGTCACTACTACGATTCACTACTGAGATTAATGCAGTCGTGCCGTCACTACTACGATTCACTACTGAGATTAATGCAGTCGTGCCGTCACTACTACGATTCACTACTGAGATTAATGCAGTCGTGCCTGTCAGTACTACGATTCACTACTGAGATTAATGCAGTCGTGCCTGTCAGTACTACGATTCACTGCTGAGATTAATGCAGTCGTGCCTGTCACTACTACGATTCACTGCTGAGATTAATGCAGTCGTGCCTGTCAGTACTACGATTCACTACTGAGATTAATGCAGTCGTACCTGTCAGTACTACGATTCACTGCCGAGATTAATGCAGTCGTGCCTGTCACTACTACGATTCACTACTGAGATTAATGCAGTCGTGCCTGTCACTGGTACGATTCACTACTGAGATTAATGCAGTCGTGCCTGTCACTAGTACGATTCACTACTGAGATTAATGCAGTCGTGCCGTCACTACTACGATTCACTGCTGAGATTAATGCAGTCGTGCTTGTCAGTACTACGATTCACTGCTGAGATTAATGCAGTCGTGCTGTCAGTACTACGATTCACTACTGAGATTAATGCAGTCGTGCCTGTCAGTACTACGATTCACTACTGAGATTAATGCAGTCGTGCCTGTCAGTACGACGATTCACTACTGAGATTAATGCAGTCGTGCCTGTCACGAGTACGATTCACTACTGAGATTAATGCAGTCGTGCCTGTCAGTACTACGATTCACTACTGAGATTAATGCAGTCGTGACGTCACTACTACGATTCACTACTGAGAATAATGCAGTCGTGCCGTCACTGCTACGATTCACTACTGAGATTAATGCAGTCGTGCCGTCACTACTACGATTCACTACTGAGATTAATGCAGTCGTGCCTGTCAGTACTACGATTCACTACTGAGATTAATGCAGTCGTGCCTGTCAGTACTACGATTCACTACTGAGATTAATGCAGTCGTGCCTGTCACTAGTAGGATTCACTACTGAGATTAATGCAGTCGTGCCGTCACTACTACGATTCACTACTGAGATTAATTCCATCGTGACATCACTACTACGATTCACTACTGAGATTAATGCAGTTGTGCCTGTCAGTACTACGATTCACTATTGAGATTAATGCAGTCGTGCCTGTCAGTACTACGATTCACTGCCGAGATTAATGCAGTCGTGCCTGTCAGTACTACGATTCACTGCTGAGGTTAATGCAGTCGTGCCTGTCAGTACTACGATTCACTACTGAGATTAATGCAGTAATGCCTGTCAGTACTACGATTCACTGCCGAGATTAATGCAGTCGTGCCCATCACTACTACGATTCACTACTGAGATTAATGCAGTCGTGCCGTCACTACGATTCACTACTGAGATTAATGCAGTCGTGCCGTCACTACTACGATTCACTACTGAGATTAATGCAGTCGTGCCTTCACTGCTACGATTCACTACTGAGATTAATGCAGTCGTGCCGTCACTACTACGATTCACTACTGAGATTAATGCAGTCGTGCCTGTCAGTACTACGATTCACTACTGAGATTAATGCAGTCGTGCCTGTCAGTACTACGATTCACTACTGAGATTAATGCAGTCGTGCCTGTCAGTACTACGATTCACTACTGAGATTAATGCAGTCGTGCCTGTCAGTACTACGATTCACTACTGAGATTAATGCAGTCGTGCCGTCACTACTACGATTCACTACTGAGATTAATGCAGTCGTGCCGTCACTACTACGATTCACTACTGAGATTAATGCAGTCGTGCCTGTCAGTACTACGATTCACTACTGAGATTAATGCAGTCGTGCCGTCACTA
Source organism: Squalus acanthias (assembly GCA_030390025.1). Classification (NCBI taxonomy): domain Eukaryota; kingdom Metazoa; phylum Chordata; class Chondrichthyes; order Squaliformes; family Squalidae; genus Squalus; species Squalus acanthias. The sequence goes on along the minus strand of JASTWF010001252.1, from coordinate 87,000 downwards.
CTACGATTCACTACTGAGATTAATGCAGTCGTGCCTGTCAGTACTACGATTCACTACTGAGATTAATGCAGTCGTGCCGTCACTACTACGATTCACTACTGAGATTAATGCAGTCGTGCCTGTCAGTACTACGATTCACTACTGAGATTAATGCAGTCGTGCCTGTCAGTACTACGATTCACTACTGAGATTAATGCAGTCGTGCCTGTCACTAGTACGATTCACTACTGAGATTAATGCAGTCGTGCCGTCACTACTACGATTCACTACTGAGATTAATGCAGTCGTGACGTCACTACTACGATTCACTACTGAGATTAATGCAGTTGTGCCTGTCAGTACTACGATTCACTGCCGAGGTTAATGCAGTCGTGCCTGTCAGTACTACGATTCACTGCCGAGATTAATGCAGTCGTGCCTGTCAGTACTACGATTCACTGCTGAGGTTAATGCAGTCGTGCCTGTCAGTACTACGATTCACTACTGAGATTAATGCAGTCATGCCTGTCAGTACTACGATTCACTGCCGAGATTAATGCAGTCGTGCCCATCAGTACTACGATTCACTACTGAGATTAATGCAGTCGTGCCGTCACTACTACGATTCACTACTGAGATTAATGCAGTCGTGCCGTCACTACTACGATTCACTACTGAGATTAATGCAGTCGTGCCTTCACTGCTACGATTCACTACTGAGATTAATGCAGTCGTGCCTGTCAGTACTACGATTCACTACTGAGATTAATGCAGTCGTGCCTGTCAGTACTACGATTCACTGCCGAGATTAATGCAGTCGTGCCTTCAGTACTACGATTCACTACTGAGATTAATGCAGTCGTGCCGTCACTACTACGATTCACTACTGAGATTAATGCAGTCGTGCCTGTCACTAGTACGATTCACTACTGAGATTAATGCAGTCGTGCCTGTCACTACTACGATTCACTACTGAGATTAATGCAGTCGTGCCTGTCACTAGTACGATTCACTACTGAGATTAATGCAGTCGTGCCGTCACTACTACGATTCACTACTGAGATTAATGCAGTCGTGCCATCAGTACTACGATTCACTACTGAGATTAATGCAGTCGTGCCGTCACTACTACGATTCACTGCTGAGATTAATGCAGTCGTGCCGTCACTACTACGATTCACTACTGAGATTAATGCAGTCGTGCCTGTCAGTACTACGATTCACTACTGAGATTAATGCAGTCGTGCCTGTCAGTACTACGATTCACTGCCGAGATTAATGCAGTCGTGCCTGTCACTACTACGATTCACTACTGAGATTAATGCAGTCGTGCCTGTCACTGGTACGATTCACTACTGAGATTAATGCAGTCGTGCCTGTCAGTACTACGATTCACTGCCGAGATTAATGCAGTCGTGCCGTCACTACTACGATTCACTACTGAGATTAATGCCGTCGTGACGTCACGACTACGATTCACTACTGAGATTAATGCAGTTGTGGCTGTCAGTACTACAATTCACTGCCGAGGTTAATGCAGTCGTGCCTGTCAGTACTACGATTCACTGCCGAGATTAAGGCAGTCGTGCCTGTCACTACTTCGATTCACTGCTGAGATTAATGCAGTCGTGCCTGTCAGTACTACGATTCACTACTGAGATTAATGCAGTCGTACCTGTCAGTACTACGATTCACTGCCGAGATTAATGCAGTCGTGCCTGTCACTACTACGATTCATTACTGAGATTAATGCAGTCGTGCCTGTCACTGGTACGATTCACTACTGAGATTAATGCAGTCGTGCCTGTCACTAGTACGATTCACTACTGAGATTAATGCAGTCGTGCCGTCACTACTACGATTCACTGCTGAGATTAATGCAGTCGTGCTTGTCAGTACTACGATTCACTGCTGAGATTAATGCAGTCGTGCTTGTCAGTACTACGATTCACTACTGAGATTAATGCAGTCGTGCCTGTCAATACTACGATTCACTACTGAGATTAATGCAGTCATGCCTGTCAGTACGACGATTCACTACTGAGATTAATGCAGTCGTGCCTGTCACGAGTACGATTCACTACTGAGATTAATGCAGTCGTGCCTGTCAGTACTACGATTCACTACTGAGATTAATGCAGTCGTGCCGTCACTACTACGATTCACTACTGAGAATAATGCAGTCGTGCCGTCACTGCTACGATTCACTACTGAGATTAATGCAGTCGTGCCGTCACTACTACGATTCACTACTGAGATTAATGCAGTCGTGCCTGTCAGTACTACGATTCACTACTGAGATTAATGCAGTCGTGCCTGTCAGTACTACGATTCACTACTGAGATTAATGCAGTCGTGCCTGTCACTAGTACGATTCACTACTGAGATTAATGCAGTCGTGCCGTCACTACTACGATTCACTACTGAGATTAATGCAGTCGTGACATCACTACTACGATTCACTACTGAGATTAATGCAGTTGTGCCTGTCAGTACTACGATTCACTACTGAGATTAATGCAGTCGTGCCTGTCAGTACTACGATTCACTGCCGAGATTAATGCAGTCGTGCCTGTCAGTACTACGATTCACTGCTGAGGTTAATGCAGTCGTGCCTGTCAGTACTACGATTCACTACTGAGATTAATGCAGTCATGCCTGTCAGTACTACGATTCACTGCCGAGATTAATGCAGTCGTGCCCATCACTACTACGATTCACTACTGAGATTAATGCAGTCGTGCCGTCACTACTACGATTCACTACTGAGATTAATGCAGTCGTGCCGTCACTACTACGATTCACTACTGAGATTAATGCAGTCGTGCCTTCACTGCTACGATTCACTGCTGAGATTAATGCAGTCGTGCCTGTCACTACTACGATTCACTACTGAGATTAATGCAGTCGTGCCTGTCAGTACTACGATTCACTACTGAGATTAATGCAGTCGTGCCTGTCAGTACTACGATTCACTACTGAGATTAATGCAGTCGTGCCTGTCACTACTACGATTCACTACTGAGATTAATGCAGTCGTGCCTGTCAGTACTACGATTCACTACTGAGATTAATGCAGTCGTGCCTGTCACTAGCTACGATTCACTACTGAGATTAATGCAGTCGTGCCGTCACTACTACGATTCACTACTGAGATTAATGCAGTCGTGCCAGTCAGTACTACGATTCACTACTGAGATTAATGCAGTCGTGCCGTCACTACTACGATTCACTACTGAGATTAATGCAGTCGTGCCTGTCAGTACTACGATTCACTGCCGAGATTAATGCAGTCGTGCCTGTCACTACTACGATTCACTACTGAGATTAATGCAGTCGTGCCTGTCAGTACTACGATTCACTACTGAGATTAATGCAGTCGTGCCTGTCAGTACTACGATTCACTACTGAGATTAATGCAGTCGTGCCTGTCACTACTACGATTCACTACTGAGATTAATGCAGTCGTGCCGTCACTACTACGATTCACTACTGAGATTAATGCAGTCGTGCCGTCACTACTACGATTCACTACTGAGATTAATGCAGTCGTGCCTGTCAGTACTACGATTCACTGCCTGAGATTAATGCAGTCGTGCCTGTCAGTACTACGATTCACTAACTGAGATTAATGCAGTCGTGCCTGTCAGTACTACGATTCACTGCTGAGGTTAATGCAGTCGTGCCTGTCAGTACTACGATTCACTACTGAGATTAATGCAGTCATGCCTGTCAGTACTACGATTCACTGCCTGAGATTAATGCAGTCGTGCCATCACTACTACGATTCACTACTGAGATTAATGCAGTCGTGCCGTCACTACTACGATTCACTACTGAGATTAATGCAGTCGTGCCGTCACTACTACGATTCACTACTGAGATTAATGCAGTCGTGCCTTCACTACTACGATTCACTACTGAGATTAATGCAGTCGTGCCTGTCAGTACTACGATTCACTACTGAGATTAATGCAGTCGTGCCTGTCAGTACTACGATTCACTGCCTGAGATTAATGCAGTCGTGCCAGTCAGTACTACGATTCACTACTGAGATTAATGCAGTCGTGCCGTCACTACTACGATTCACTACTGAGATTAATGCAGTCGTGCCTGTCACTGTACGATTCACTACTGAGATTAATGCAGTCGTGCCTGTCACTACTACGATTCACTACTGAGATTAATGCAGTCGTGCCTGTCACTAGTACGATTCACTACTGAGATTAATGCAGTCGTGCCGTCACTACTACGATTCACTACTGAGATTAATGCAGTCGTGCCATCAGTACTACGATTCACTACTGAGATTAATGCAGTCGTGCCGTCACTACTACGATTCACTGCTGAGATTAATGCAGTCGTGCCGTCACTACTACGATTCACTGCTGAGATTAATGCAGTCGTGCCTGTCAGTACTACGATTCACTACTGAGATTAATGCAGTCGTGCCTGTCAGTACTACGATTCACTGCCGAGATTAATGCAGTCGTGCCTGTCACTACTACGATTCACTACTGAGATTAATGCAGTCGTGCCTGTCACTGGTACGATTCACTACTGAGATTAATGCAGTCGTGCCTGTCACTAGTACGATTCACTACTGAGATTAATGCAGTCGTGCCGTCACTACTACGATTCACTGCTGAGATTAATGCAGTCGTGCCTGTCAGTACTACGATTCACTGCTGAGATTAATGCAGTCGTGCCTGTCAGTACTACGATTCACTACTGAGATTAATGCAGTCGTGCCTGTCAGTACTACGATTCACTACTGAGATTAATGCAGTCGTGCCTGTCAGTACTACGATTCACTACTGAGATTAATGCAGTCGTGCCTGTCACTAGTACGATTCACTACTGAGATTAATGCAGTCGTGCCTGTCAGTACTACGATTCACTACTGAGATTAATGCAGTCGTGCCGTCACTACTACGATTCACTACTGAGATTAATGCAGTCGTGCCGTCACTACTACGATTCACTACTGAGATTAATGCAGTCGTGCCGTCACTACTACGATTCACTACTGAGATTAATGCAGTCGTGCCTGTCAGTACTACGATTCACTACTGAGATTAATGCAGTCGTGCCTGTCACTACTACGATTCACTACTGAGATTAATGCAGTCGTGCCGTCACTACTACGATTCACTACTGAGATTAATGCAGTCGTGCCGTCACTACTACGATTCACTACTGAGATTAATGCAGTCGTGCCTGTCAGTACTACGATTCACTACTGAGATTAATGCAGTCGTGCCTGTCAGTACTACGATTCACTGCCTGAGATTAATGCAGTCGTGCCTGTCAGTACTACGATTCACTGCTGAGGTTAATGCAGTCGTGCCTGTCAGTACTACGATTCACTACTGAGATTAATGCAGTCATGCCTGTCAGTACTACGATTCACTGCCGAGATTAATGCAGTCGTGCCTTCAGTACTACGATTCACTACTGAGATTAATGCAGTCGTGCCGTCACTACTACGATTCACTACTGAGATTAATGCAGTCGTGCCGTCACTACTACGATTCACTACTGAGATTAATGCAGTCGTGCCTGTCACTACTACGATTCACTACTGAGATTAATGCAGTCGTGCCTGTCAGTACTACGATTCACTACTGAGATTAATGCAGTCGTGCCTGTCAGTACTACGATTCACTACTGAGATTAATGCAGTCGTGCCAGTCAGTACTACGATTCACTACTGAGATTAATGCAGTCGTGCCGTCACTACTACGATTCACTACTGAGATTAATGCAGTCGTGCCTGTCACTACTACGATTCACTACTGAGATTAATGCAGTCGTGCCTGTCACGTACTACGATTCACTACTGAGATTAATGCAGTCGTGCCTGTCACTACTACGATTCACTACTGAGATTAATGCAGTCGTGCCGTCACTACTACGATTCACTACTGAGATTAATGCAGTCGTGCCCGTCAGTACTACGATTCACTACTGAGATTAATGCAGTCGTGCCGTCACTACTACGATTCACTACTGAGATTAATGCAGTCGTGCCGTCACTACTACGATTCACTGCTGAGATTAATGCAGTCGTGCCTGTCAGTACTACGATTCACTACTGAGATTAATGCAGTCGTGCCTGTCAGTACTACGATTCACTGCTGAGATTAATGCAGTCGTGCCTGTCACTACTACGATTCACTACTGAGATTAATGCAGTCGTGCCTGTCACTGTACGATTCACTACTGAGATTAATGCAGTCGTGCCTGTCACTACTACGATTCACTACTGAGATTAATGCAGTCGTGCCGTCACTACTACGATTCACTACTGAGATTAATGCAGTCGTGCCTGTCACTACTACGATTCACTACTGAGATTAATGCAGTCGTGCCTGTCAGTACTACGATTCACTACTGAGATTAATGCAGTCGTGCCTGTCAGTACTACGATTCACTACTGAGATTAATGCAGTCGTGCCTGTCAGTACTACGATTCACTACTGAGATTAATGCAGTCGTGCCTGTCACTACTACGATTCACTACTGAGATTAATGCAGTCGTGCCTGTCACTACTACGATTCACTACTGAGATTAATGCAGTCGTGCCGTCACTACTACGATTCACTACTGAGATTAATGCAGTCGTGCCGTCACTACTACGATTCACTACTGAGATTAATGCAGTCGTGCCGTCACTGCTACGATTCACTACTGAGATTAATGCAGTCGTGCCGTCACTACTACGATTCACTACTGAGATTAATGCAGTCGTGCCTGTCAGTACTACGATTCACTACTGAGATTAATGCAGTCGTGCCTGTCAGTACTACGATTCACTACTGAGATTAATGCAGTCGTGCCTGTCACTAGTACGATTCACTACTGAGATTAATGCAGTCGTGCCTGTCAGTACTACGATTCACTACTGAGATTAATGCAGTCGTGCCTGTCAGTACTACGATTCACTACTGAGATTAATGCAGTCGTGCCTGTCAGTACTACGATTCACTGCTGAGATTAATGCAGTCGTGCCTGTCAGTACTACGATTCACTACTGAGATTAATGCAGTCGTGCCTGTCAGTACTACGATTCACTACTGAGATTAATGCAGTCGTGCCGTCACTACTACGATTCACTACTGAGATTAATGCAGTCGTGCCGTCACTACTACGATTCACTACTGAGATTAATGCAGTCGTGCCGTCACTACTACGATTCACTACTGAGATTAATGCAGTCGTGCCTTCACTACTACGATTCACTACTGAGATTAATGCAGTCGTGCCTGTCAGTACTACGATTCACTACTGAGATTAATGCAGTCGTGCCTGTCAGTACTACGATTCACTACTGAGATTAATGCAGTCGTGCCTGTCACTAGTACGATTCACTACTGAGATTAATGCAGTCGTGCCGTCACTACTACGATTCACTACTGAGATTAATGCAGTCGTGCCATCAGTACTACGATTCACTACTGAGATTAATGCAGTCGTGCCGTCACTACTACGATTCACTACTGAGATTAATGCAGTCGTGCCGTCACTACTACGATTCACTACTGAGATTAATGCAGTTGTGCCTGTCAGTACTACGATTCACTGCCGAGGTTAATGCAGTCGTGCCTGTCAGTACTACGATTCACTGCCGAGATTAATGCAGTCGTGCCTGTCAGTACTACGATTCACTGCCGAGGTTAATGCAGTCGTGCCTGTCAGTACTACGATTCACTACTGAGATTAATGCAGTCATGCCTGTCAGTACTACGATTCACTGCCGAGATTAATGCAGTCGTGCCCATCAGTACTACGATTCACTACTGAGATTAATGCAGTCGTGCCGTCACTACTACGATTCACTACTGAGATTAATGCAGTCGTGCCGTCACTACTACGATTCACTACTGAGATTAATGCAGTCGTGCCTGTCACTACTACGATTCACTACTGAGATTAATGCAGTCGTGCCTGTCACTAGTACGATTCACTACTGAGATTAATGCAGTCGTGCCGTCACTACTACGATTCACTACTGAGATTAATGCAGTCGTGCCTGTCAGTACTACGATTCACTACTGAGATTAATGCAGTCGTGCCGTCACTACTACGATTCACTGCTGAGATTAATGCAGTCGTGCCGTCACTACTACGATTCACTGCTGAGATTAATGCAGTCGTGCCTGTCAGTACTACGATTCACTACTGAGATTAATGCAGTCGTGCCTGTCACTACTACGATTCACTACTGAGATTAATGCAGTCGTGCCTGTCACTACTACGATTCACTACTGAGATTAATGCAGTCGTGCCTGTCACTACTACGATTCACTACTGAGATTAATGCAGTCGTGCCTGTCACTACTACGATTCACTACTGAGATTAATGCAGTCGTGCCTGTCAGTACTACGATTCACTACTGAGATTAATGCAGTCGTGCCTGTCAGTACTACGATTCACTACTGAGATTAATGCAGTCGTGCCTGTCAGTACTACGATTCACTACTGAGATTAATGCAGTCGTGCCTGTCACTACTACGATTCACTACTGAGATTAATGCAGTCGTGCCTGTCACTACTACGATTCACTACTGAGATTAATGCAGTCGTGCCGTCACTACTACGATTCACTACTGAGATTAATGCAGTCGTGCCGTCACTACTACGATTCACTACTGAGATTAATGCAGTCGTGCCTGTCACTACTACGATTCACTACTGAGATTAATGCAGTCGTGCCTGTCACTACTACGATTCACTACTGAGATTAATGCAGTCGTGCCGTCACTACTACGATTCACTACTGAGATTAATGCAGTCGTGCCTGTCAGTACTACGATTCACTACTGAGATTAATGCAGTCGTGCCGTCACTACTACGATTCACTACTGAGATTAATGCAGTCGTGCCGTCACTACTACGATTCACTACTGAGATTAATGCAGTCGTGCCTGTCAGTACTACGATTCACTACTGAGATTAATGCAGTCGTGCCTGTCAGTACTACGATTCACTACTGAGATTAATGCAGTCGTGCCTGTCACTACTACGATTCACTACTGAGATTAATGCAGTCGTGCCTGTCACTACTACGATTCACTACTGAGATTAATGCAGTCGTGCCTGTCACTACTACGATTCACTACTGAGATTAATGCAGTCGTGCCTGTCAGTACTACGATTCACTACTGAGATTAATGCAGTCGTGCCTGTCACTACTACGATTCACTACTGAGATTAATGCAGTCGTGCCGTCACTACTACGATTCACTACTGAGATTAATGCAGTCGTGCCGTCACTACTACGATTCACTACTGAGATTAATGCAGTCGTGCCTGTCAGTACTACGATTCACTACTGAGATTAATGCAGTCGTGCCTGTCAGTACTACGATTCACTACTGAGATTAATGCAGTCGTGCCTGTCACTACTACGATTCACTACTGAGATTAATGCAGTCGTGCCGTCACTACTACGATTCACTACTGAGATTAATGCAGTCGTGCCAGTCAGTACTACGATTCACTACTGAGATTAATGCAGTCGTGCCGTCACTACTACGATTCACTACTGAGATTAATGCAGTCGTGCCGTCACTACTACGATTCACTACTGAGATTAATGCAGTCGTGCCTGTCAGTACTACGATTCACTACTGAGATTAATGCAGTCGTGCCTGTCAGTACTACGATTCACTGCCGAGATTAATGCAGTCGTGCCTGTCACTACTACGATTCACTACTGAGATTAATGCAGTCGTGCCTGTCACTGTACGATTCACTACTGAGATTAATGCAGTCGTGCCTGTCACTAGTACGATTCACTACTGAGATTAATGCAGTCGTGCCGTCACTACTACGATTCACTGCTGAGATTAATGCAGTCGTGCCTGTCAGTACTACGATTCACTACTGAGATTAATGCAGTCGTGCCTGTCAGTACTACGATTCACTACTGAGATTAATGCAGTCGTGCCTGTCAGTACTACGATTCACTACTGAGATTAATGCAGTCGTGCCTGTCAGTACTACGATTCACTACTGAGATTAATGCAGTCGTGCCTGTCACGAGTACGATTCACTACTGAGATTAATGCAGTCGTGCCTGTCAGTACTACGATTCACTACTGAGATTAATGCAGTCGTGCCGTCACTACTACGATTCACTACTGAGATTAATGCAGTCGTGCCGTCACTACTACGATTCACTACTGAGATTAATGCAGTCGTGCCGTCACTGCTACGATTCACTACTGAGATTAATGCAGTCGTGCCGTCACTACTACGATTCACTACTGAGATTAATGCAGTCGTGCCTGTCAGTACTACGATTCACTACTGAGATTAATGCAGTCGTGCCTGTCAGTACTACGATTCACTACTGAGATTAATGCAGTCGTGCCTGTCACTAGTACGATTCACTACTGAGATTAATGCAGTCGTGCCTGTCAGTACTACGATTCACTACTGAGATTAATGCAGTCGTGCCTGTCAGTACTACGATTCACTACTGAGATTAATGCAGTCGTGCCTGTCAGTACTACGATTCACTGCTGAGATTAATGCAGTCGTGCCTGTCAGTACTACGATTCACTACTGAGATTAATGCAGTCGTGCCTGTCAGTACTACGATTCACTACTGAGATTAATGCAGTCGTGCCGTCAGTACTACGATTCACTACTGAGATTAATGCAGTCGTGCCGTCACTACTACGATTCACTACTGAGATTAATGCAGTCGTGCCGTCACTACTACGATTCACTACTGAGATTAATGCAGTCGTGCCTTCACTGCTACGATTCACTACTGAGATTAATGCAGTCGTGCCTGTCAGTACTACGATTCACTACTGAGATTAATGCAGTCGTGCCTGTCAGTACTACGATTCACTACTGAGATTAATGCAGTTGTGCCTGTCACTAGTACGATTCACTACTGAGATTAATGCAGTCGTGCCGTCACTACTACGATTCACTACTGAGATTAATGCAGTCGTGCCAGTCAGTACTACGATTCACTACTGAGATTAATGCAGTCATGCCGTCACTACTACGATTCACTGCTGAGATTAATGCAGTCGTGCCAGTCACTACTACGATTCACTACTGAGATTAATGCAGTTGTGCCTGTCAGTACTACGATTCACTGCCGAGGTTAATGCAGTCGTGCCTGTCACGTACTACGATTCACTGCCGAGATTAATGCAGTCGTGCCTGTCAGTACTACGATTCACTGCCTGAGGTTAATGCAGTCGTGCCTGTCAGTACTACGATTCACTACTGAGATTAATGCAGTCATGCCTGTCAGTACTACGATTCACTGCCGAGATTAATGCAGTCGTGCCCATCAGTACTACGATTCACTACTGAGATTAATGCAGTCGTGACGTCACTACTACGATTCACTACTGAGATTAATGCAGTCGTGCCGTCACTGCTACGATTCACTACTGAGATTAATGCAGTCATGCCTGTCACTACTACGATTCACTACTGAGATTAATGCAGTCGTGCCTGTCACTAGTACGATTCACTACTGAGATTAATGCAGTCGTGCCGTCACTAGTACGATTCACTACTGAGATTAATGCAGTCGTGCCATCAGTACTATGATTCACTACTGAGATTAATGCAGTCGTGCCGTCACTACTACGATTCACTGCTGAGATTAATGCAGTCGTGCCGTCACTACTACGATTCACTACTGAGATTAATGCAGTCGTGCCTGTCAGTACTACGATTCACTACTGAGATTAATGCAGTCGTGCCTGTCAGTACTACGATTCACTACTGAGATTAATGCAGTCGTGCCTGTCACTACTACGATTCACTACTGAGATTAATGCAGTCGTGCCTGTCACTAGTACGATTCACTACTGAGATTAATGCAGTCGTGCCGTCACTACTACGATTCACTACTGAGATTAATGCAGTCGTGCCTGTCAGTACTACGATTCACTGCTGAGATTAATGCAGTCGTGCTGTCAGTACTACGATTCACTACTGAGATTAATGCAGTCGTGCCTGTCAGTACTACGATTCACTACTGAGATTAATGCAGTCGTGCCTGTCAGTACGATTCACTACTGAGATTAATGCAGTCGTGCCTGTCACTACTACGATTCACTACTGAGATTAATGCAGTCGTGCCGTCACTACTACGATTCACTACTGAGATTAATGCAGTCGTGCCGTCACTACTACGATTCACTACTGAGATTAATGCAGTCGTGCCTGTCACTACTACGATTCACTACTGAGATTAATGCAGTCGTGCCTGTCACTACTACGATTCACTACTGAGATTAATGCAGTCGTGCCGTCACTACTACGATTCACTACTGAGATTAATGCAGTCGTGCCTGTCAGTACTACGATTCACTACTGAGATTAATGCAGTCGTGCCTGTCACTACTACGATTCACTACTGAGATTAATGCAGTCGTGCCGTCACTACTACGATTCACTACTGAGATTAATGCAGTCGTGCCTGTCAGTACTACGATTCACTACTGAGATTAATGCAGTCGTGCCTGTCAGTACTACGATTCACTACTGAGATTAATGCAGTCGTGCCTGTCACTACTACGATTCACTACTGAGATTAATGCAGTCGTGCCTGTCACTACTACGATTCACTACTGAGATTAATGCAGTCGTGCCGTCACTACTACGATTCACTACTGAGATTAATGCAGTCGTGCCTGTCAGTACTACGATTCACTACTGAGATTAATGCAGTCGTGCCTGTCACTACTACGATTCACTACTGAGATTAATGCAGTCGTGCCGTCACTACTACGATTCACTACTGAGATTAATGCAGTCGTGCCGTCACTACTACGATTCACTACTGAGATTAATGCAGTCGTGCCTGTCAGTACTACGATTCACTACTGAGATTAATGCAGTCGTGCCTGTCAGTACTACGATTCACTACTGAGATTAATGCAGTCGTGCCTGTCACTACTACGATTCACTACTGAGATTAATGCAGTCGTGCCGTCACTACTACGATTCACTACTGAGATTAATGCAGTCGTGCCTGTCAGTACTACGATTCACTACTGAGATTAATGCAGTCGTGCCGTCACTACTACGATTCACTACTGAGATTAATGCAGTCGTGCCTGTCACTACTACGATTCACTACTGAGATTAATGCAGTTGTGCCTGTCAGTACTACGATTCACTGCCGAGGTTAATGCAGTCGTGCCTGTCAGTACTACGATTCACTGCCTGAGATTAATGCAGTCGTGCCTGTCAGTACTACGATTCACTGCCTGAGGTTAATGCAGTCGTGCCTGTCAGTACTACGATTCACTACTGAGATTAATGCAGTCATGCCTGTCAGTACTACGATTCACTGCCGAGATTAATGCAGTCGTGCCCATCAGTACTACGATTCACTACTGAGATTAATGCAGTCGTGCCGTCACTACTACGATTCACTACTGAGATTAATGCAGTCGTGCCGTCACTGCTACGATTCACTACTGAGATTAATGCAGTCGTGCCTGTCACTACTACGATTCACTACTGAGATTAATGCAGTCGTGCCTGTCACTAGTACGATTCACTACTGAGATTAATGCAGTCGTGCCGTCACTACTACGATTCACTACTGAGATTAATGCAGTCGTGCCCATCAGTACTACGATTCACTACTGAGATTAATGCAGTCGTGCCGTCACTACTACGATTCACTGCTGAGATTAATGCAGTCGTGCCGTCACTACTACGATTCACTACTGAGATTAATGCAGTCGTGCCTGTCAGTACTACGATTCACTACTGAGATTAATGCAGTCGTGCCTGTCAGTACTACGATTCACTGCCTGAGATTAATGCAGTCGTGCCTGTCACTACTACGATTCACTACTGAGATTAATGCAGTCGTGCCTGTCACTAGTACGATTCACTACTGAGATTAATGCAGTCGTGCCGTCACTACTACGATTCACTACTGAGATTAATGCAGTCGTGCCTGTCAGTACTACGATTCACTACTGAGATTAATGCAGTCGTGCCTGTCAGTACTACGATTCACTACTGAGATTAATGCAGTCGTGCCTGTCAGTACTACGATTCACTACTGAGATTAATGCAGTCGTGCCTGTCAGTACTACGATTCACTACTGAGATTAATGCAGTCGTGCCTGTCACTACTACGATTCACTACTGAGATTAATGCAGTCGTGCCGTCACTACTACGATTCACTACTGAGATTAATGCAGTCGTGCCGTCACTACTACGATTCACTACTGAGATTAATGCAGTCGTGCCTGTCACTACTACGATTCACTACTGAGATTAATGCAGTCGTGCCTGTCACTACTACGATTCACTACTGAGATTAATGCAGTCGTGCCGTCACTACTACGATTCACTACTGAGATTAATGCAGTCGTGCCTTCAGTACTACGATTCACTACTGAGATTAATGCAGTCGTGCCGTCACTACTACGATTCACTGCTGAGATTAATGCAGTCGTGCCGTCACTACTACGATTCACTACTGAGATTAATGCAGTCGTGCCTGTCAGTACTACGATTCACTACTGAGATTAATGCAGTCGTGCCTGTCAGTACTACGATTCACTACTGAGATTAATGCAGTCGTGCCTGTCACTACTACGATTCACTACTGAGATTAATGCAGTCGTGCCTGTCACTACTACGATTCACTACTGAGATTAATGCAGTCGTGCCGTCACTACTACGATTCACTACTGAGATTAATGCAGTCGTGCCTGTCAGTACTACGATTCACTACTGAGATTAATGCAGTCGTGCCTGTCAGTACTACGATTCACTACTGAGATTAATGCAGTCGTGCCTGTCAGTACTACGATTCACTACTGAGATTAATGCAGTCGTGCCTGTCAGTACTACGATTCACTACTGAGATTAATGCAGTCGTGCCTGTCACTACTACGATTCACTACTGAGATTAATGCAGTCGTGCCTGTCAGTACTACGATTCACTACTGAGATTAATGCAGTCGTGCCGTCACTACTACGATTCACTACTGAGATTAATGCAGTCGTGCCGTCACTACTACGATTCACTACTGAGATTAATGCAGTCGTGCCGTCACTACTACGATTCACTACTGAGATTAATGCAGTCGTGCCTGTCAGTACTACGATTCACTACTGAGATTAATGCAGTCGTGCCTGTCACTACTACGATTCACTACTGAGATTAATGCAGTCGTGCCGTCACTACTACGATTCACTACTGAGATTAATGCAGTCGTGCCTGTCACTACTACGATTCACTACTGAGATTAATGCAGTCGTGCCTGTCACTACTACGATTCACTACTGAGATTAATGCAGTCGTGCCGTCACTACTACGATTCACTACTGAGATTAATGCAGTCGTGCCTGTCAGTACTACGATTCACTACTGAGATTAATGCAGTCGTGCCTGTCAGTACTACGATTCACTACTGAGATTAATGCAGTCGTGCCTGTCACTACTACGATTCACTACTGAGATTAATGCAGTCGTGCCGTCACTACTACGATTCACTACTGAGATTAATGCAGTCGTGCCGTCACTACTACGATTCACTACTGAGATTAATGCAGTCGTGCCTGTCAGTACTACGATTCACTACTGAGATTAATGCAGTCGTGCCTGTCAGTACTACGATTCACTACTGAGATTAATGCAGTCGTGCCTGTCAGTACTACGATTCACTACTGAGATTAATGCAGTCGTGCCTGTCAGTACTACGATTCACTACTGAGATTAATGCAGTCGTGCCTGTCACTACTACGATTCACTACTGAGATTAATGCAGTCGTGCCTGTCACTACTACGATTCACTACTGAGATTAATGCAGTCGTGCCTGTCACTAGCTACGATTCACTACTGAGATTAATGCAGTCGTGCCTGTCACTACTACGATTCACTACTGAGATTAATGCAGTCGTGCCTGTCAGTACTACGATTCACTACTGAGATTAATGCAGTCGTGCCGTCACTACTACGATTCACTACTGAGATTAATGCAGTCGTGCCGTCACTACTACGATTCACTACTGAGATTAATGCAGTCGTGCCTGTCAGTACTACGATTCACTGCCTGAGATTAATGCAGTCGTGCCGTCACTACTACGATTCACTACTGAGATTAATGCAGTCGTGCCTGTCAGTACTACGATTCACTACTGAGATTAATGCAGTCGTGCCTGTCAGTACTACGATTCACTACTGAGATTAATGCAGTCGTGCCTTCACTGCTACGATTCACTACTGAGATTAATGCAGTCGTGCCTGTCAGTACTACGATTCACTACTGAGATTAATGCAGTCGTGCCTGTCAGTACTACGATTCACTACTGAGATTAATGCAGTTGTGCCTGTCACTAGTACGATTCACTACTGAGATTAATGCAGTCGTGCCGTCACTACTACGATTCACTACTGAGATTAATGCAGTCGTGCCCATCAGTACTACGATTCACTACTGAGATTAATGCAGTCATGCCGTCACTACTACGATTCACTGCTGAGATTAATGCAGTCTTGCCATCACTACTACGATTCACTACTGAGATTAATGCAGTTGTGCCTGTCAGTACTACGATTCACTGCCGAGGTTAATGCAGTCGTGCCTGTCCGTACTACGATTCACTGCCGAGATTAATGCAGTCGTGCCTGTCAGTACTACGATTCACTGCCGAGGTTAATGCAGTCGTGCCTGTCAGTACTACGATTCACTACTGAGATTAATGCAGTCATGCCTGTCAGTACTACGATTCACTGCCGAGATTAATGCAGTCGTGCCCATCAGTACTACGATTCACTACTGAGATTAATGCAGTCGTGACGTCACTACTACGATTCACTACTGAGATTAATGCAGTCGTGCCGTCACTGCTACGATTCACTACTGAGATTAATGCAGTCATGCCTGTCACTACTACGATTCCCTACTGAGATTAATGCAGTCGTGCCTGTCACTAGTACGATTCACTACTGAGATTAATGCAGTCGTGCCGTCACTACTACGATTCACTACTGAGATTAATGCAGTCGTGCCCATCAGTACTATGATTCACTACTGAGATTAATGCAGTCGTGCCGTCACTACTACGATTCACTGCTGAGATTAATGCAGTCGTGCCGTCACTACTACGATTCACTGCTGAGATTAATGCAGTCGTGCCTGTCAGTACTACGATTCACGACTGAGATTAATGCAGTCGTGCCTGTCAGTACTACGATTCACTGCTGAGATTAATGCAGTCGTGCCTGTCACTACTACGATTCACTACTGAGATTAATGCAGTCGTGCCTGTCACTACTACGATTCACTACTGAGATTAATGCAGTCGTGCCGTCACTACTACGATTCACTACTGAGATTAATGCAGTCGTGCTGTCAGTACTACGATTCACTACTGAGATTAATGCAGTCGTGCCTGTCAGTACTACGATTCACTACTGAGATTAATGCAGTCGTGCCTGTCAGTACTACGATTCACTACTGAGATTAATGCAGTCGTGCCTGTCACTAGTACGATTCACTACTGAGATTAATGCAGTCGTGCCGTCACTACTACGATTCACTACTGAGATTAATGCAGTCGTGCCGTCACTACTACGATTCACTACTGAGATTAATGCAGTCGTGCCTGTCACTAGTACGATTCACTACTGAGAATAATGCAGTCGTGCCGTCACTGCTACGATTCACTACTGAGATTAATGCAGTCGTGCCGTCACTACTACGATTCACTACTGAGATTAATGCAGTCGTGCCTGTCAGTACTACGATTCACTACTGAGATTAATGCAGTCGTGCCTGTCAGTACTACGATTCACTACTGAGATTAATGCAGTCGTGCCTGTCACTAGTAGGATTCACTACTGAGATTAATGCAGTCGTGCCGTCACTACTACGATTCACTACTGAGATTAATTCCATCGTGACATCACTACTACGATTCACTACTGAGATTAATGCAGTTGTGCCTGTCAGTACTACGATTCACTATTGAGATTAATGCAGTCGTGCCTGTCAGTACTACGATTCACTGCCGAGATTAATGCAGTCGTGCCTGTCAGTACTACGATTCACTGCTGAGGTTAATGCAGTCGTGCCTGTCAGTACTACGATTCACTACTGAGATTAATGCAGTAGTGCCTGTCAGTACTACGATTCACTGCCTGAGATTAATGCAGTCGTGCCAGTCACTACTACGATTCACTACTGAGATTAATGCAGTCGTGCCGTCACTACTACGATTCACTACTGAGATTAATGCAGTCGTGCCGTCACTACTACGATTCACTACTGAGATTAATGCAGTCGTGCCTGTCACTGCTACGATTCACTACTGAGATTAATGCAGTCGTGCCTGTCAGTACTACGATTCACTACTGAGATTAATGCAGTCGTGCCTGTCAGTACTACGATTCACTACTGAGATTAATGCAGTTGTGCCTGTCACTAGTACGATTCACTACTGAGATTAATGCAGTCGTGCCGTCACTACTACGATTCACTACTGAGATTAATGCAGTCGTGCCCATCAGTACTACGATTCACTACTGAGATTAATGCAGTCGTGCCGTCACTACTACGATTCACTGCTGAGATTAATGCAGTCGTGCCGTCACTACTACGATTCACTACTGAGATTAATGCAGTTGTGCCTGTCAGTACTACGATTCACTGCCGAGGTTAATGCAGTCGTGCCGTCACTACTACGATTCACTACTGAGATTAATGCAGTCGTGCCTGTCAGTACTACGATTCACTACTGAGATTAATGCAGTCGTGCCTGTCAGTACTACGATTCACTACTGAGATTAATGCAGTCGTGCCTGTCACTAGTAGGATTCACTACTGAGATTAATGCAGTCGTGCCGTCACTACTACGATTCACTACTGAGATTAATGCCGTCGTGACGTCACTACTACGATTCACTACTGAGATTAATGCAGTTGTGCCTGTCAGTACTACGATTCACTGCCTGAGATTAATGCAGTCGTGCCTGTCAGTACTACGATTCACTGCCTGAGATTAATGCAGTCGTGCCTGTCAGTACTACGATTCACTGCTGAGGTTAATGCAGTCGTGCCTGTCAGTACTACGATTCACTACTGAGATTAATGCAGTCGTGCCTGTCAGTACTACGATTCACTGCCTGAGATTAATGCAGTCGTGCCAGTCACTACTACGATTCACTACTGAGATTAATGCAGTCGTGCCTTCACTGCTACGATTCACTACTGAGATTAATGCAGTCGTGCCTGTCAGTACTACGATTCACTCCTGAGATTAATGCAGTCGTGCCTGTCACTACTACGATTCACTACTGAGATTAATGCAGTCGTGCTGTCACTACTACGATTCACTACTGAGATTAATGCAGTCGTGCCGTCACTACTACGATTCACTACTGAGATTAATGCAGTCGTGCCCATCAGTACTACGATTCACTACTGAGATTAATGCAGTCATGCCGTCACTACTACGATTCACTGCCGAGATTAATGCAGTCGTGCCTGTCAGTACTACGATTCACTGCTGAAGTTAATGCAGTCGTGCCTGTCAGTACTACGATTCACTACTGAGATTAATGCAGTCATGCCTGTCAGTACTACGATTCACTGCCGAGATTAATGCAGTCGTGCCCGTCAGTACTACGATTCACTACTGAGATTAATGCAGTCGTGCCGTCACTACTACGATTCACTACTGAGATTAATGCAGTCGTGCCGTCACTACTACGATTCACTACTGAGATTAATGCAGTCGTGCCTTCACTGCTACGATTCACTACTGAGATTAATGCAGTCGTGCCTGTCAGTACTACGATTCACTACTGAGATTAATGCAGTTGTGCCTGTCAGTACTATGATTCACTGCCGAGGTTAATGCAGTCGTGCCTGTCCGTACTACGATTCACTGCCGAGATTAATGCAGTCGTGCCTGTCAGTACTACGATTCACTGCCGAGGTTAATGCAGTCGTGCCTGTCAGTACTACGATTCACTACTGAGATTAATGCAGTCATGCCTGTCAGTACTACGATTCACTGCCGAGATTAATGCAGTCGTGCCAGTCAGTACTACGATTCAC
The DNA here is from genome assembly GCA_030390025.1 of Squalus acanthias. Taxonomy (NCBI): domain Eukaryota; kingdom Metazoa; phylum Chordata; class Chondrichthyes; order Squaliformes; family Squalidae; genus Squalus; species Squalus acanthias. The sequence continues at coordinate 66,927 of JASTWF010001252.1, read as the reverse complement.
TACTGAGATTAATGCAGTCGTGACGTCACTACTACGATTCACTACTGAGATTAATGCAGTCGTGCCGTCACTGCTACGATTCACTACTGAGATTAATGCAGTCATGCCTGTCACTACTACGATTCCCTACTGAGATTAATGCAGTCGTGCCTGTCACTAGTACGATTCACTACTGAGATTAATGCAGTCGTGCCGTCACTACTACGATTCACTACTGAGATTAATGCAGTCGTGCCAGTCAGTACTACGATTCACTACTGAGATTAATGCAGTCGTGCCGTCACTACTACGATTCACTGCTGAGATTAATGCAGTCGTGCCGTCACTACTACGATTCACTGCTGAGATTAATGCAGTCGTGCCTGTCAGTACTACGATTCACTACTGAGATTAATGCAGTCGTGCCTGTCAGTACTACGATTCACTGCCGAGATTAATGCAGTCGTGCCTGTCACTACTACGATTCACTACTGAGATTAATGCAGTCGTGCCTGTCACTGGTACGATTCACTACTGAGATTAATGCAGTCATGCCTGTCACTACTACGATTCACTACTGAGATTAATGCAGTCGTGCCTGTCACTAGTACGATTCACTACTGAGATTAATGCAGTCGTGCCGTCACTACTACGATTCACTACTGAGATTAATGCAGTCGTGCCCATCAGTACTATGATTCACTACTGAGATTAATGCAGTCGTGCCGTCACTACTACGATTCACTGCTGAGATTAATGCAGTCGTGCCGTCACTACTACGATTCACTGCTGAGATTAATGCAGTCGTGCCTGTCAGTACTACGATTCACTACTGAGATTAATGCAGTCGTGCCTGTCAGTACTACGATTCACTGCCGAGATTAATGCAGTCGTGCCTGTCACTACTACGATTCATTACTGAGATTAATGCAGTCGTGCCTGTCACTGGTACGATTCACTACTGAGATTAATGCAGTCGTGCCTGTCTCTAGTACGATTCACTACTGAGATTAATGCAGTCGTGCCGTCATTGCTACGATTCACTGCTGAGATTAATGCAGTCGTGCTTGTCAGTACTACGATTCACTGCTGAGATTAATGCAGTCGTGCTTGTCAGTACTACGATTCACTACTGAGATTAATGCAGTCGTGCCTGTCACTAGTACGATTCACTACTGAGATTAATGCAGTCGTGCCGTCACTGCTACGATTCACTACTGAGATTAATGCAGTCGTGCCGTCACTGCTACGATTCACTACTGAGATTAATGCAGTCGTGCCGTCACTGCTACGATTCACTACTGAGATTAATGCAGTCGTGCCTGTCAGTACTACGATTCACTACTGAGATTAATGCAGTCGTGCCTGTCAGTACTACGATTCACTACTGAGATTAATGCAGCCGTGCCGTCACTGCTACGATTCACTACTGAGATTAATGCAGTCGTGCCGTCACTACTACGATTCACTACTGAGATTATTGCAGTCGTGCCTGTCACTACTACGATTCACTACTGAGATTAATGCAGTCGTGCCGTCACTGCTACGATTCACTACTGAGATTAATGCAGTCGTGCCGTCACTACTACGATTCACTACTGAGATTAATGCAGTCGTGCCTGTCACTAGTACGATTCACTACTGAGATTAATGCAGTCGTGCCTGTCAGTATTACGATTCACTGCTGAGATTAATGCAGTCGTGCCTGTCAGTACTACGATTCACTACTGAGATTAATGCAGTCGTGCCTGTCAGTACTACGATTCACTGCCGAGGTTAATGCAGTCGTGCCTGTCAGTACTACGATTCACTGCCGAGATTAATGCAGTCGTGCCCATCAGTACTACGATTCACTACTGAGATTAATGCAGTCGTGCCGGCACTACTACGATTCACTACTGAGATTAATGCAGTCGTGCTTGTCAGTACTACGATTCACTGCTGAGATTAATGCAGTCGTGCCGGCACTACTACGATTCACTACTGAGATTAATGCAGTCGTGCCTGTCAGTACTACGATTCACTACTGAGATTAATGCAGTCGTGCCTGTCAGTACTACGATTCACTACTGAGATTAATGCAGTCGTGCCTGTCACTACTACGATTCACTACTGAGATTAATGCAGTCGTGCCGTCACTGCTACGATTCACTACTGAGATTAATGCAGTCGTGCCGTCACTACTACGATTCACTACTGAGATTAATGCAGTCGTGCCTGTCACTAGTACGATTCACTACTGAGATTAATGCAGTCGTGCCGTCACTGCTGCGATTCACTACTGAGATTAATGCAGTCGTGCCGTCACTACTACGATTCACTACTGAGATTAATGCAGTCGTGCCTGTCAGTACTACGATTCACTACTGAGATTAATGCAGTCGTGCCTGTCAGTACTACGATTCACTACTGAGATTAATGCAGTCGTGCCTGTCAGTACTACGATTCACTACTGAGATTAATGCAGTCGTGCCTGTCACTAGTACGATTCACTACTGAGATTAGATTAATGCCGTCGTGCCTGTCAGTACTACGAGCCACGACTGAGTTTTAAACCACTACACTTATACAACTAAAGTATTAAAATTATACAACTGAAATGGACAATCAATTGTAACACTACAAATTGCAGCAAACTCACCAAAAGCAGCTACTTTTAGCATTAGTGACAGACCCTTGCAAAGAAAAGCACAAAGACCCCATGGATCCTTAAAAGCAGCAAGGCACTGAGCTCCTGACATCATCACAGGGCGGGATTAAACCGAGTGGACTTGAACAGAGTGTTTTAGTTGGGAATCTGGAAAGAGTGGGAATTTGGAGAAGAGGGGGAAGGAGTTGCTGCTTTTTGCCTACACTATTTGTACTGCTTTGTGTTACATGTGGATATTTAATTTCAGTACCCTTAACTTAATCTAGATCAAGTAAATAGTCAAGAAACTACACTGGAAACTAAGTTACCTAATTACAAATTTAATTCAATTTAATTAAATAGAACAAGGTCATACAGGGATGGCAGTGAAGGTGATGTGACGCAACTGCAGCATGTGGGAGTTTATGGAGAGCATTGTGATCCCGGACAACCACGTTTGCAGCAAGTGCCTGCATCTTGAGGAACTTCAGTTCAGAGTTTTGGGTAGGTAGTGGTACAGGTCTGGTTAGTGGTCAGGGACAGGAGGGTGTGAGTGCAACTCAGGCAGGTAAGGGGACCCCAGGTGCAGTGCTGGAGGAGCCTCAGCCTTTGCCCTTGTCCAACATATATAAGGTTCTTGCTGCCTGTGTGGATGAGGGAAAAGCCTGCAGGATGGATGAGCAGGCTGACCATGGCGCCATGGTCAGGAGGCCATTCAAGTGGGGGGAGTGAAAGGGATTGTAGTTGTGGTAGCTGACAGTATAGTCAGGGGGATAGATACTGTTCTCTCCAGCCGCGACCGAGACTTCTGAAGGTTGTGTTGCCTGCCCGGTGCCAGGGTTAAAGTCATCTCCTCGCGGTTGGAGAAGAATTGGAGTGGGAGGGGAAGGATCCAGCTGTCGTGGTCCATGTAGGAACCAACGACATAGGTAGAACTAGGAACGAGGTTCTGCTGAGGGAGTTTGAGGAGCTAGGATCCAAATGAAAAAACAGAAACTCAAAGGTAATAATCTCTGGATTGTTACCTGAGCCACGTGTAAATTGGCATAGGGACAAACAGATTAGAGGTTTAAGTGCATGGTTCAAAGAGTGGTGTGGGAGGAAGGGGTTTCAGTTCATGGGGCACTGACACCAGTACTGGGGAAAGAGGGAGCTGTTCCATTGGGATGGGCTCCACCAGGCTGGGACCAGTGTCCTGGCGAACCGAATAACTAGGGCAGTAGACGGGGCTTTGAATTGATGAAGAAGGGGTGGGAGGATTCAGGAAAGAGTAAATTTTGAAGCAGCAAGAGAAATGTAAAGGCTCTCGAGCAGAGTAGAGTTTTGGGTAAAAATAAGCAGAGTGGGTCAGGAAGGGAGAGAGAGAGTAACAAAGGTAATAAGGCATCAGTGACTAAGTTGACATCAGGGAAAAAGAGAAATAAGTCAAAGCTAAAGGCACTGTATCTGAATGCGCGAAGCATTCACAACAAAATAGATGAAATAATAGTGCAGATATAAATTAACAGGTTTGATCTTATAGCCACAATGGAGATGTGGTTGTAAAGTGGCCAAGGTTGGGAACTAAATATTCCAGGATACTTAACTTTTAGAAGAGATAGGCAAAATGGAAAAGGAGGAGGGGTAGCCCTGATAATAAAGGATGAAATAAAGACAGTAGAGAGAAAGGATCTTAGCTCCGAAAATCAAGAAGTAGAATCAGTTTGGGTGGTGTTAAGAAACAGCAAGGGGAGGAACACATTGGTGGGAGTTGTTTATAGGCCCCCAAACAGTAGTTGTAATGTAGGGCAGAGTATAAATCAGGAAATTAGAGGCGCATGTAACAAGGGTAATGCAGTGACCATGGGGGACTTTAATCTACATATAGACTGGGCAAACCAAATTTGCAGTAATAGTGTGGAGGATGAATTCATGGAATGTAATGCAAGATAGTTTTCTAGATCAGTATAGAAACATAGAAAAATAGTAGCAGGAGTAGGTCAGTCGGCCCTTCGAGCCTGCTCCGCCATTCAATATCATGGCTGATCCTCTATCTCAATACTATATTCCCGCTCTCTTCCCATACCCCTTGATGCCTTTTATGTCTAGAAATCTATCTATCTCCTTCTTAAATATATTCAGTGACTTGGCCTCCACAGCCTTCTGTGGTAGAGAATTACACAGGTTCACCACCCTCTGAGTGAAGAAATTTCTCCTCATCTCAGTCCTAAATGTCCTACCCTGTATCCTGAGACTATGACCCCTCATTCTAGACCTCCATACCCACCTCCCCAGGGCTGGGAAAAATCACCCCCTTTGTGTCTGTCTTCACGGAAGAAGACGCAAAAATCTTCCCGTAAATAGTGGAGAACCAAGGCTCTAGCGAGAATAAGGATCTGAAAGAAATTAGTATTAGTAAAAAAATATTACGGGAGAAATTAATGGGACTGAAATCCGATAAATCTCCTGGACCAGATGGCCTGCATCCGAGGGATTTGAAAGAGTTGGCTATAGAGATAGTGGATGCATTGGTTAACATTTTCCAAAATTCCATAGATTCTAGAACGGTTCCCGCAGATTGGAAGGTGGCAAATGTAATCCCACTATTTAAGAATGGAGGGAGAGAGAAAACGGAGAACTACAGACCAGTTAGCCTGACATCAGTAGTAGGGAAAATGCTAGAATCTATTATTAAGGACGTGGTAACAGGGCACTTAGAATATAATAATAGGATTGGGCAGAGTCAACACAGATTTATGAAAGGGAACTCGTGTTTGACGAATCTGTTAGAGTTTTTTGAGGTTGTAACTAGCAGAATAAATAAGGGGGGTACCAGTGGATGTGGTGTATTTGGATTTTCAGAAGGCATTCGATAAGGTGCCACACAAGAGGTTATTCAACAAAATTAGGGCTTATGGGATTAGGGGTAATATACTAGCATGGATTGAGGATTGGTTAACGGACAGAAAACAGAGAGTAGGAATAAACAGGTCATTTTCGGGTTGGCAGGCTGTAACTAGTGGGGTACCGCAAGGATCAGTGCTTGGGCCTCAGCTATTCACAATCTACATCAATGATTTGGATGAGGGGACTAAATGTATATATCCAAATTGGCTGATGATACAAAGCTGGGTGGGAATGAAAGTTGTGAGGAGGATGCAAGGAGGTTTCAAGGGCATATAGACAGGCTAAGTGAGTGGGCAAGAACATGGCAAATGGAATATAATGTGGAGAAATGTGAAGTTATCCACTTTGGTTGGAAAAATAGAAAAGCAGACTATTTTTTTTAAAAGAAGGTGAGGAATTGGGAAATGTTGATGTTCAGAGGAACCTAGGTGTCCTTGTACAAGAATCACTGAAAGTTTACATGCAGGTACAGCAAGCAATTCGGAAAGCAAATGGTATGTTGGCCTTTGTTACAAGAGGATTTGAGTATAGGAGTAAAGACGTCTTACTGCAATGAAATCGGGCCCTGGTGAGACCACACCCGGATTATTGTGCACAGTTTTGGTCTCCTTACCTAAGGAAGGATATACTTGCAATAGAGGGAGTGCAATGAAGGTTTACCAGACTGGTTCCTGGGATGGGGTGATTGTCTTATGAAGACAGATTGAGTAGACTAGGACTATATTCTCTAGAGTTTAGAAGAATGAGAGGTGATCTCATTGAAACATACAAAATTCTTACAGGGCTTGACAGGGTAGATGCAGGGAGGATGTTTCCCCTGGCTGGGGAGTCTAGAACCAGGGGTCACAGTCTCAGAATAAGGGGTGAGAGGAGTAGAAATTCCTCACTCAGAGGGTGGTGAATCTTTGGAATTTTCTACCCCAGAGGGCTGTGGAGGCTCAGTCGTTGAGTATATTCAAGACAGAGATCGATAGATTTTTGAATATCAAGGGATATGGGGGTAGTGCAGGAAAGTGGAGATGAGGTAGAAGATCAGCCATGATCTTATTGAATGGTGGAGCAGGCTCGAACGGCCAAATGGCCACCTCCTGGCTCCTATTTCTTATGTTCTTATTGGGGGGGCATGCCTGGAAATGACAACATCAGACGGCAGACACGGAAATGACATCATCAGAGCCCCAACCCTACAAGATGCACTGCAGGAACTCGCGAAGGCTTCTTTGACAGCATCTCCCAAACCAGCAACCTCTACCACCTGAAGGACAAGGGCAGCAGGCACCATCACCTCCAGGTCACGCACCATCATGACTTGGAAGGATATCGCCGTTTCTTCATCGTCGCTGGGTCAAATTCCTGGAACTCCCTCCCTAACAGCACTGTGGGAGTACCTTCACCACACGGACTGCAGCGGTTCACGAAGGCGGCTCACCACCACCTTCTCAAGGGCAATAAACGCTGGACTTGCCAGCGATGCCCTCATCCCAAGAACAAATTTTAAGAAATGTTCATAGGTTGGTTATGAATATTACAAAATTACCTTTGACAGCATTAGTTTGCAGGTCAGATTTCCAGGTGCCGTTTAGTGGTTCAGCTGAGGGATCTCGCACGGAGATCAGTCCTTCGCAGCAGAGAGTCAACAGGGAGCAGAAACCAGGAAAATTCCAGTTGCAAATTGTATTGATTTCTCAAAAATGTTAGAATCTGAAAAAGATAATCTATGAGGATTTATAACAAATTAAAACATTATTTTTTTTTAAATCTAAAAATCAGACAACAAAGGAGAAGGGGTTTGTATTTCACTTTTGCAGTCTGGGCAGTGCCTGGTGGAATGGATCAGCCGGTCCTGGTAGAACCCGCTTGATTTTAATCCCATTTATTTCAACGCAAGTGAGAATCAAGCGTTTTCTGTAACAGGTGGCTGATCCGCTCGCCAGTTTAACGCCCGGGCGGCAAGTTAGAAACCGACCCCGAGACATCTCGGTGTGGAAATGTGTCTCGGGAGGTGGCGCAAAACAGGCAGAATGGCCTCGGCCGCCCGTTCTCCACCTCGGCCAATATTCAGCTCCATTCAGTCAAAGGGCGTGGAACAAGTGAGCGATGCGATGCCGCCCATTTAGCGCCACTGCCCCAGTGGAATTGCTGCCCCAGGGATCGGACAGCGATTGAGCTGCATTTACCCAGACCATTGCTGAGACTGGGTTAAAGGAGCTTTAACACAAAGTGCGGGCCCGATTGCCTGCCTCACTTCCGCGGCCATGTTCGCGCCTGGGTGGCCCTGGAGATGGAGCACGCGGTGTCCGCCGGCACGCTCGAGTTTTTCCGCGACCGGTGGGCGCCGCGGGGACTGGAGTGCATCGTCACCCCGGGCTACCAAATTTTAATTTAATTTATTAAGTTTCATTTAAAGTTTTATTGAGTTACAGTCATTTGGTTTTCTGTCCAATCCAAAAGAGTATACAAAGTGCGGCTCCTCCCAGGAGTGAGCTTCCTGCAGCAGAATGGTGGCACTTAGAGCAATGGATCACTCTGAGAGCTGGCGCCATGGTAGGCTCACTCAGAGCTGGCGCTGTGATTGGTTCACTCTGAGAGCTGACGCTGTGATTGGCTCACTCTGAGAGCTGACGCTGTGATTGGCTCACTCTGAGAGCTGGCGATGTGATTGGCTCACTCTGAGAGCTGGCGATGTGATTGGCTCACTCTGAGAGCTGGCGCTGTGATTGGCTCACTCTGAGCCACTAAAGAGAATGTTACAGTGGTGGAGAGGGAGGATGTTCTGGAGGGGTCAAGGACAGAATCTATATGGCTCGAGTTAAGAAACAATAGAGATGCCATTACACTACGAGGTGTATTCTATAGACCTATAGATTCTATAGTGTGAAAGGTATGGAGGAGCAAATTTGCAGAGACAGAAAAGGCATCAAGGGGTATGGGGAGAGAGCGGGAATATGGTATTGAGATCGAGGATCAGCCATGATCATATTGACTGGCGGAGCAGGCTCGAAGGACCGTATGGCCTACTCCTGCTCCTATTTTTCAATGTTTCTATGAAATTATAGAGAGGTGCAAGAACTATAGAGTAGTAATAATGGGGGACTTCAACAAACCTAATACAGACTGGGATCATAATAGTGTAAAGGGCAGAGAAGGGGAAGAATATCTGAAGTGTGTTCAGGAGAACTTTTTTGATCAGCATGTTTCCGGCCCGACGAGGGAGGAGGCACTGCTGGATCTGGTTCTGGGGAATGAGGTTGGTCAAGTGGAGCAAGTGTCAACAGGTGAACATTTAGGGAACAGTGATCATAGTATCATAAGATTTAGATTAGCTATAGAAAAGGACAGGGAGCAATCTCGAGTAAAAATGTTTAACTGGGGGAAAGCCAAATTCAGTGGGATGAGAATGAATCTGTCCCGGGTAAACTGGAATCAAAGATTGGCAGGCAAAACTGTAATGGAACAATGAGCTGCCTTTAAAGAGGAAATAGTTCAGGTACATTCCCAGTAGGGGGAAAGGCAGGGCAACTAAAGTCAGAGCTCTCTGGATGATGAAACAGATAGAGAATATGAAGCAGAAAAAGAGCACATATGGCAGATGTCAGGTTTGCAAATGCAAATCAGGCTATATATAGAAAGGTGAGAGGAGAAGTGAAAAAGAAAATAAGAGGGGTAAAGAGAGGGTACGAGAATAGAATGGCAGCCAACATAAAAGGTAATCCAAAAGTCTTCTACAGGCATATAAATAGTAAACGGGCAGTAAGAGGAAAGGTGGGGCCGAATAGGGACCTAAAAGGAGACATATGCATGGAGGCAGAGGGTATGGCTGAGGTACTAAATGAATACTTTGCATCTGTCTTCACCAAGGAAGAGGATGCTGCCATAAACAAAGTGAAGGAGGAGGTAGTGGAGACACTTGATAGGATAAAAATTGATAAAGAGGTATTAGAAAGTCTGGCTGTACTTAAAGTAGATAAATCGCCAGGAGCGGATGGGATGTATCCTCGGATGCTGAGGGAATTGTGGGTGAAAATCGCAGAGGTACTGGCCATAATATACCAATCCTCCATAGATGCGGGGGGAATTGCAAATGTTATACCATTGTTCAAAAAAGAATGTAAAGATAAACTCGGCAATTACAGGCCAGTCAGTTTAACCTCGGTAATGGGGAAGATTTTAGAAACAGTAATCAGGGACAAAATTTACAGTCACTTGGACAAGTGTGGATTAATTAAGGAAAGCCAGCATGGATTTTTTTAAAGGCAAATCGTGTTTAACCAACTTGATCAAGTTTTTGATAGGTAACAGAGAGGGTTGATGAGAATAATGCTGTTGATGTAGCGTACATGGATTTACAAAAGGCGTTCGACAAAGTGCCACGTAATAGGCTTGCCAGCAAAGTTGAAGCCCATGGAATAAAAGGGACAGTGGCAGCATAGATAGGAAATTGGCTAAGTGACAGGAAACAGAGAGTAGTGCTGAACGGTTGCTTTTTGGACTGGAGCAAGATATACAGTGGTGTTCCCCAGGGGTCAGTTCTAGTACCACTGCTTTTCTTGATATATATTGACTTCGACATGGGTGTACAGGGCACAATTTCAAAATCTGCAGATGACACAAAACTTGGAGATATAGTGAACAGTGAGGAGGAGAGTGATAGACTTCAGGAAGACAGACAGGCTGGTGGAATGGGCAGACACGTGGCAGATGAAATTAATGCAGAAAAGTGCAAAGTGGTACATTTTGGTAGAAAGAATGAGGAGAGGAAATATAAACTGAAGGGTACAATCCTAAAGTGGGTGCATGAACAGGGAGACCTGGGAGTATATGTGCACAAATCATTGAAGGTGGCAGGACAGGTTGAGAAAGCGGTTAAAAAACTTACCGCATCCTGGGCTTCATAAATAGAGGCATAGAGTACTAAAGTGTGGAAATTATGATGAACCTTTATAAAACACTGGTTCGGCTCCAACTGGAGTATTGTGTCCAATTCTGGGCACCACACTTTAGGAAGGATGTGAAGGCCTTAGTGAGGGTGCAGAAAAGATTTACAAGAACGATTCCAGGGATGAGGGACGTCAGTTAGGTGGATAGACTGGACTCGCTCAGGCCAACATCCTCAGCATCGAAGCTGTGACCAGGCTCGATCAGCATCGATGGACGGGCCACATCGTCTGCATGCCCGATACGAGACTCCCAAAACAAGCGCTCTACTCAGAGCTCCGACACAGCAAGAGAGCCCCAGGTGGGCAAAGGAAACGCTTCAAGGACACCCTCAAAGCCTCCTTGAAAAAGTGCAACATTCCCACCGACACCTGGGAATCCCTGGCCCAAGACTGCACAAAGTGGAGGAGAAGCATCCGGGAAAGCGCCGAACACCTCGACTCTCTTCGCCAGGAGCAAGCGGAATCCAAGTGCAAACAGCGGAAGGAGCGCACGTCAACCCAAGCACCCCACACACCCGCCCCTTCAACCACCGTCTGCCCCACCTGTGACAGAGACTGTAGGTCCCGCATTGGACTCATCAGTCACCTGAGAACTCATTTTTAGTGTGGAAGCAAGTCATCCTCGGTTCCGAGGGACTGCCTGAGAAGAAGAAGGATAGACTGGAAAAGCTGGAGTTGTTCTCCTTGGAGCAGAGAAGGTTGAGAGGAGATTTGATCGAGGTGTTGAAAATCATGAGGGGTCTGGACAGAGTAGATCGAGAGAAACTGTTCCCATTGGCGGAAGGGTCGAGAACCAGAGGACACAGATTCAAGGTGATTGGCAAAAGAACCAAAGGCGACATGAGGGGAAACTTTTTCCGGCAGCGAGTGGGGAGGATCTGGAATGCACGGCCTGAAAGGCTGGTGGAGGCCGACTCAATCACGGCTTTCAAAAGGGAGTTGGATAAGTAGCTGAGGGAGAAAGATTGGCCGGGCTCCGGGGGAAGGGCGGGGGAGCGGGACTGGCTGAAGGGCTCTTGCAGAGAGCCGGCACGGGCTGGACGGGCCGAATGGCCTCCTTCCCTGCTGGAACCATTCTCGGAGTCTCTGAGAACCGGCGCTGTGACTGGCTCAGAGCTCAGCCTGTCCCGAGAGACGGGCCCCGGACACCAGGCGCCGCCTCACCGACAACCCGAGCCGGGGAAAGGGGCCGCAGACTCTCACTGAGCAAAGCCTGAAGGGAGGGAGGGAGCGCTCGCTCGCCCGCCGGCTCCCCGCTCCCCGCCATTGCCGCCAACCTCCACTGGCTGCAGAGAGCAGCGCGATGCCGGGCCCGGGGTGAGGCGGCCCGAGTTGCCGCGGTGTCCGGCCGCTGCTGGAGCTGTGCGCTGAGCCGGCCTCGAGCCGCCACTCAAACCCGCAAACCCCATTGGCTGAGCAGCGCGCCTGCGCAGGAGGGAGCGCGGCCCGCGCGCCAACCGCCGAGATTCAAATTGCAGCGCGAGGCCGCCATTGGCTGAGGGTCACGTGCGCAGCTGCCGGCCCCGCCGCCATTGGCTGGAAATGGCGCGCTCAGTGCTGGCGGGCGGCCGCCATCTTGGAAGCTGCGGCGCTCGGGAGGGATTGGAGTGAGGCAAAGAGCCGGGAACCGAGCCATCCCCGGGGAAGAGAAGCTTCATTCAGGCCCGCCTGGGGCTGGTCACAGAGTCACATCCTCCACAGGACCCAACACGGCCGCCTCCCTCCCCCCCGGCCTGGGCCCATCTGCTGCTGAAGGCGCCTCCCTGCCCCTCACACTCTCCCAGCCTCCGCAACCCTCCGCCCCCAGCATTTTGGTCGGAAGAACGAGGAGAGGAAATATAAACTGAAGGGTCCAACTCTAGAGTGGTGTGCCACAGGGATCAGAAGACACTAGAAGGGTAAGGCCTCCTGCTGTGAGCCCTCATGCCCCTTCTCCTCCTTCTTCTGCGAGCATCTTGTCCTCTTCTTCGCTGGCTCCACTCCATCTCCGTATCACACTCGAGCGTGAGGGGGCCTGCAAGTAGAGCCCCCATGACTGGGAGCAAGTGGTGTGAGCAGAACCCAAGGCGTTCTCCACTTGCAGCAACACTCCCTGTCAACTCAGCAACTTTCAATAACTTTAGAAAGCTCCAACAAGTTGCACAAACTTATGCAGAGCCAGTAGAACTGAAAAAGCAAGTCAGCTACAAGTTGTTGATGAACCTTTTAAATAGCACTGCTGGGGGTCCTTCCTGCTGCTGAACGCATGGTCAGCTGATGGTGAATAGGAGTGCGTTTTAAATGGAGCAGCGACACCAAAAATGTCAGATCGTGCATCAGATCAGCCTTGCACGCTCGTCAATGTCACGATCTGCCTCTTCTAAATATGTGGAGTGAGCGCAGGCAACGGCAGCGTTACCGACCTCCCCAAAATGGTGGCCACCATGGGACCTGCCATTTTTTCAGCAAACCTGGCCTCAACGGGCGACGCTAACCTCCTGAATTGCACGGTCTATAATTCAGCTACCCTTCCCAAAACAACAAGCAGCATTCCTATATTGACACCACTGTGTCAGCCAATGAGTTGGAGGTGGAACGGGACTTATGGCAGGACTCGCAGCAAACAGTCTATTTTACAGCAAGGTCTATTTACTCAGCAAGAGTCTATTTAAATAAAGTCTCTACAACTACAGCAGACAGAACTCATGGCCAAACTACAGCAAAATCTCCCGATAAACAGCAGGGTGATTTCACCAGCAAAATGTAGTGAGTGGACGATAGTTATACACAAATTATGTGTAAAATCAGTCCCAATCCAGGTGTGATTGACAGGGGCATCACGCAATCATCTTCATTCTGACTGGGAATAGCGGTGTCTGTATATGCAGCCTTATATAATGCCTTGAACATAATACAATGTCCTGAGACACTCCACATAGGCCTAACCTCGGTGGTGGGAAAATTATTGGAAAAAGTTCTGAGGGGCAGGATAAATCTTCATTTAGAAAGACACGGATTAATCAGGGACAGTCAGCATGGATTTGTTAAGGGAAGGTAGGGATTGAATTTTTTGAGGAGGTAATAAGGAGGGTCGATGAGAGTAGTGCATTTGATGTAGTCTTTATGGATTTTAGCAAGGCTTTTAAGAAGGTCCCGCATGGCAGACTGGTCATGAAAGTAAATGCCCATGGGATTCAAGGCAAAGTGGCAAGTTGGATCCAAAATTGGCTCAGAGGCAGGAAACAAAGGGTAATAGTCGAAGTAACAACAGAAAACGCTGGAAAAACTCAGCAGGCCAGGCAGCATCCGTGGAGAGAGAAAGAGAGTTGACGTTTCAGGTCGATGACCTTTCATCAGAACTGGGAAGAGCTGGAAATCAAATAGATTTAAGGCCAGGGTAAAGCTGGGAAAAGGGGGAGGGGATAAAGGAACAAAGGAGGAGATGAAGAGACATTAAGAGACATTAAGAGATATGCAAGGCTAGAGGTGGTGTTAATGTGACAGATTAAGGCATTTTAACAGTTTCCAGTTTCCCGGCCCCAACCGTCTCCTCTTCACTATGGACGTACAATCCCTCTACACCTCCATTCCCCACCAGGATGGCCTGAGGGCGCTCCGCTTCTTCCTTGAACAGAGGCCCAACCAGTCCCCATCCACCACCACCCTCCTCCGCCTGGCTGAACTTGTTCTCACATTGAACAACTTCTCCTTTGACTCTACCCATTTCCTCCAAATTAAAGGTGTTGCTATGGGTACCCGCATGGGTCCTAGCTATGCCTGCCTTTTCGTGGGATATGTGGAACACTCTTTGTTCCAGTCCTACTCGGGTCCCCTCCCTCACCTCTTTTTCCGGTACATTGATGACTGTATCGGTGCCGTCTCCTGCTCTCGCCCTGAACTAGAACATTTCATTCACTATGCTTCCAATTTCCACCCTTCCCTCACCTTCACATGGTCCATCTCCGACTCTTCTCTTCCCTTCCTCGACTTCTCCATCTCCATCTCTGGGGATAGGTTATTGACTAACATTCACTACAAGCCCACCGACTCCCACAGCTACCTGGACTACACTTCCTCCCACCCCGCCTCCTGTAAGGACTCTATTCCATTCTCCCAGTTTCTCCGTCTCCGCCGCATCTGCTCTGATGATGCCACCTTCCATACCAGTGCTTCCGACATGTCTTCCTTTTTCCTCAACCGAGGATTCCCCTCTACCGTGGTCGACACGGCCCTCGACCGTGTCCGTTCTATCTCCCGCACATCTGCCCTCACCCCTGCCCCTCCCTCCCGGAACCACGATAGGGTTCCCCTTGTCCTCACCTTTCACCCCACCAGCCTCCACATTCAACGGATCATCCTCCGCCATTTCCGCCACCTCCAGCGTGATCCCACCACCAAACACATCTTCCCCTCACCTCCCCTTTCAGCATTCCGCAGGGACTGCTCCCTCCGCGACACCCTAGTCCACTCCTCTACCACCCCCAGCACCCCTTCCCCTTCGCCCGGCACCTTCCCGTGCACGCGCAGGAGATGCAACACATGCCCTTATACCTCCCCTCTTCCCACTGTCCAGGGCCCCAAACACCCCTTCCAGGTGAAACAGCGATTTACTTGTACTTCCTGCAATTTAGTATACTGTATTCGCTGCTCACGATGTGGACTCCTCTACATTGGGGAGACCAAACGCAGATTGGGTGACCGCTTTGCGGAACACCTCCGTTCAGTCCGTAAGGGGGACCCCGAGCTCCCGGTGGCCTGTCACTTTAATTCACCGCTTCACTCCCACTCTGACCTCACCGTCCTCGGCCTAATACACTGTTCCACGGAAGCTCAGCGTAAGCTCGAGGAACAGCACCTCATCTTTCGTTTAGGCACGCTACAGCCCTCTGGACTCAATATCGAGTTCAACAATTTTAGATCATAACCTCAGCTCCAATCCCATTTATATTTTATTTTATCCACCCTTTTATTTGTCCCCCCCACCTTTTTTTTTCCTCCTAGAAGCTGGCAGCTGTCCTTCATTCTGCCAGTAGATTTCACACTTCATTCAGCCTTAATCTGTCACATTAACACCACCTCTAGCCTTGCATATCTCTTAATGTCTCTTAATGTCTCTTCATCTCCTCCTTTGTTCCTTTATCCCCTCCCCCTTTTCCCAGCTTTACCCTGGCCTTAAATCTATTTGATTTCCAGCTCTTCCCAGTTCTGATGAAAGGTCATCGACCTGAAACGTCAACTCTCTTTCTCTCTCCACGGATGCTGCCTGGCCTGCTGAGTTTTTCCAGCGTTTTCTGTTGTTATTTCGGATTTCCAGCATCTGCAGTATTTTGCTATGGTAATAGTCGAAGAGTGTTTTTGTGACTGGAAGGCTGTTTCCAGTGGGGTTCCACAGGGCTCAGTACTGGGTTCTTTGCTTTTTGTGATATATATCAATAATTTGGACCTGAATGTAGGAAGTATGATTAAGAAGTTTGCAGATGATACAAAAATTGGCCGTGTGGTTGATAATGAAGAAGAAAGCTGCAGACTGCAGGAAGATATCAATGGACTGGTCAGGTGGGCAGAACAGTGGCAAATGGAATTCAATCTGGAGAAGTGTCAGGTAATGCATTTGGGGATGGCTAACAAGGCAAGGGAATACACTATAAGTGGTAGGACACTGAGAAGTGCAGTAGATCAGATAGACCTTGGAGTGCATGTCCAGAGATCCCTGAAGGTAGCAGGACAGGTAGATGAGGTGGTTAAGAAGGCATACGGGATACTTGCCTTTATTAGCTGAGGCATAGAGAATAAGAGCAGGGAGGTTATGCTTGAACTGTATAAAACACTAAATAGGTCGCAGATAGAATACTGCATGCAGTTCTGGTCACCACATTACAGGAAGGATGTGATTGCACGAGAGTGGGTGCAGAGGAGATAGGAAGGAACTTTTTTCCCTTAGCAGGGGGCATAGATTTAAAGTATTTGGTCAGACATTTAGAGGGGATTTGAGGAGAAATCATTTCAGCCAGAGGGTGGTGGGGGTCTGGAACTCACTGCCTGAAAGGGTGGTAGAGGCAGAGACCCTTATCACATTTAAAAATGTGAGAAGTCGCACAACACCAGGTGATAGTCCAACAGCTTTATTTGAAATCACAAGCTTTCGGAGCGCTGCTCCTTCATCAGGTGAAGTGAAGAGATGCATATAGGCACAGCATATATAGTCAGAGAACACTGCCAGATGATTACAGTTAATCTTTCTAACTGCCCTTTATCACACCTCGGCAGAGAGATAATCCCAGCAATCAAAGGTGTCTTGCAGAGGTTGCCGTGGCAGGGTTGTGTGGTGTCGTGGTCGCTGTTCTCCTGAAAGCTGGGTCATTTGCTGCGAACGATGGTCTGTTTGAGGTTAGGCGGCTGTTTGAAGGCGAGAAGTGGAGGTGTGGGGATGGCCTTAGCGAGGTGTTCGTCGTCATCGATGACATGTTGAAGGCTGCGAAGAACATGGCGTAGTTTCTCCGCTCCGGGGAAGTACTGGACGACGTAGGGTACTCTGTTGGTTGTGTCCCGTGTTTGTCTTCTGAGGAGGTCTATGCGATTTTTCGCTGTGGCCCGTCGGAACTGTGGATCGACGAGTCGAGCGTCATATCCCGTTCTTACGAGGGCGTCTTTCAGCGTCTGTAGGTGTCCATCGCGTTCCTCCTGCATCTGCCACATTTGACCCCTTGTGACCCCACCTCATTGTCTTTGATGTAATGTTTTCCTGACTGACCTGTTTGGACACCATCCACACCTTTGATTGCCGGGATTATCTCTCTGCTGAGGTGTGATAAAGGGCAGTTAGAAAGATTAACTGTAATCATCTGGCAGTGTTCTCTGACTATATATGCTGTGCCTATATGCATCTCTTCACTTCACCTGACCAAGGAGCATTGCTCCGAAAGCTTGTGATTTCAAATAAAGCTGTTGGACTATAACCTGGTGTTCCTCTTTTTGGTTGAACAGAACCCAAATTTACTGTAAATCAATTAAAACTTTAAATGAAACTTAATAAATCAAATCAAAATTTGGAAGTCCGGGGTGACGATGCACTCCAGCCCCCGCGGCGCCCACCGGTCGCGGAAAAACTCAAGCGTGCCGGCGGACACCGCGTGCTCCATCTCCAGGGCCACCCGGGCGCGAACATGGCCGCGGAAGAGAGGCAGGCAATCGGGCCGAACGACCCCCTCGACCGCCCGCTGCCTGGACCAATTAATGGCTTTCTTGGCCAGGCCCAGGAGCAGTCCTACGAGGAGGTCCTCCGACCTACCCGCTCCCCTCCGCACCGGGTGACCGTAGATCAGGAGCGTGGGGCTGAAGTGCAACCAGAAATTGAGGAGCAGCCCCTTCAAATAATGAAAGAGGGGCTGCAACCTCTCACATTCAACATAAATGTGATAGACGGACTCCTCCAGGCCGCAGAAATGGCAAGCAGCCTGGGAGTCCGTAAACCTACTTAAAATCCTATTGCACGGGACTGCTCCGTGCAACACCCTCCAGGCCAAGTCCCCAATAGAACAAGGGAAGACTCCCGCGTAGAGAGCCTTCCAATGGGGACCTTCGCCTCCGCCGGACGGCAGGATGGTACGCCAAGGCGTGTCCGGACGGCAGACGAAGATGGCAAAGTGGAGAGTGTGCAGGAGCAGCCCGTACAGGAAACGCCTCCGTGCGGATTGAAAGGGCACGGAGGGCATTTCTCCGAGAAGGCTCAAGTGGTGAGGCGGCGGCTCCCGAGGGAGGATTCGGGGCCGGGCGCCGATAAGGAATTCCGTCCGAACGGGGGTCAGTTCGGACGGGATCGCCCCACGTGCTTGAGCCTCCTCGACACACCTAGTGGAGACGGGGCCCAGTGCCACTTTTAGCGACTCGATGGCTTTGACCGCGAGCCGGACGTTGACCCAGGACATGCGCCTCGCCAACTCCTCCGGCGCCATCCAGCCCGCTCCTCCGCCATCGAGCAGGTCCCCGACTCTGGTCACCTTACCGGGCACAGCCCTGCCCTCCGCCAGCCAGCCGAACCCGCGGTCGTGGAGGTGCGGATTCCTGAACAGCGGCTCCCGAAGGACGGCCGCCGCTCCTGACGGGGGAGAACTGCGCTCGGAGGCGACGCTGTTCCAAACCCATAGCAGTTCCTGGTAGAAGACAGGCAGCTCCCGCAGGCTGGCACGCGTGCCACCCACTCTCACAAACAGGAGCTGCGTGTCGTAATTGAGGCCGTGCAGCTGGCGGAAGAAATACGTCGCCAGCGCACGCCACCTAGGAGGATTCTCTACGTACAGGTATCTCTGCAGCGTCTGAAGACGGAAAGTCGCCGCCTGGGTGCGAAGGCACACCAGCGCCTGACCGCCCTCCCTAAGCGGGAGACTCAAAACCGCGGCAGAGACCCAGTGCTTCCTTTTGTCCCAGAAGAAGTCGACGAGCTTCTTCTGCATCTTGGCGACAAACGCAGGGGGAGGGATCAAAGTGATCAACCGGTACCACAACATGGCGGCCACCAGCTGGTTTATGACCAGCGCTCGACCCCTGTAGGACAACACTCGGAGCAGTCCTGTCCAGCGTCCTAGGCGAGCGGTGACTTTGGCCTCCAGCTCTTGCCAGTTCGCCGGCCAGGCGTCCTCGGCCGGGCTGAGGTAGACTCCCAGGTAGAGGAGGTGCGTGGTGCTCCAGGCGAAAGGCCCGAACTCCTCCGGCAGGGAGTCCACCCGCCATGGGCCCACCAGGAGTCCAGAACATTTCTCCCAGTTGATCTTGGCGGAGGATGCGTCCGAGTAAATCTGCTGGCATTCTCGCATCCTCCGCAAGTCGACGGGATCCGTGACCGCGAGGAGCACGTCATCGGCGTAAGCCGAGAGGACCACCTCCACGCCCGGCCCTTGCAGAGCCAGTCCCGTCAACCTCTTCCGCAAGAGGCGCAGGAAAGGCTCCACGCAAACGGCGTATAACTGACCGGACATGGGGCATCCCTGACGCACCCCCCTCCCGAAGCGAAGGGGCGCCGTCAAAGACCCGTTAACTTTAATGAGACACTCCGCGGCGGCGTACAGAAGTCGGATCCGGGCGACGAAATGCGTCCCGAACCCGAATGCGCGCAGAGTCCCGAAAAGATACTCGTGATCCACCCTGTCGAACGCCTTCTCCTGATCCAGGGAAAGGAAGGCGACCGACAGACCAGCCCTCTGGGAATGGTGGACCAGGTCCCGGACCAGATGGATGTTATCGTGGATGCTCCGGCCCGGGACCGTGTAGGACTGGTCGGGGTGGATCATGCGGGCCAGCACGGTGCCAAGGCGAGCAGACATAGCCCTGGCGAAAATTTTGTAGTCCGTGCTGAGGAGGGAGACCGGGCGCCAGTTCTTAAGTAGGCGGAGATCGCCCTTCTTGGGCAGCAGGACGATGACCGCCCTGCGCCAAGAGAGGGGCATCTCCCCGGTCGCCAGACTTTCCCCCAGGACCCGCGCGTAGTCGTCCCCCAAGACGTCCCAGAACGCCCTGTGGAACTCCACGGTCAGCCCGTCCAGCCCCGGGGACTTGCCCCTCGAGAGCTGGCGCAGGGCGCCGGTCAGCTCCGCCAGGCTTAGCGGAGCTTCTAAATTCTCGGCGCCCTCCGGGCCGACCTTCGGCAGGTCCTCCCACAAAACTCTGCGCGCATCCTCGCTGGACGGATCCGAAGAGAACAGAGCCCCGTAATAGGCCCGGGCCTCCGCGCTGATGCCCTCCGGATCCGAGACCAGAGATCCGTCGTCGGCCAGCAGCCCCAAGAGCTGCTTACGGACCCCCCGTCTTTTTTCCAGCGAGTAGAAGAAGGGGGAGCCGCGGTCCAGGTCCCGCAGGAACTGGATCCGCGACCTCACGTACGCGCCTCGGGACCCGACCAGCTGCAGGTCCTTCAGCGCGCCCTTCTTCTCTTCGTACACCTTCCGCAGGGCCGGGTCCTCGACGACTTGACCGAGACGGGACTCCAGGTCGAGCACTTCTTTCTCCAATCGCCCGACCCGGGCCTCCCGCCTCTTGGTCGACCCCTTCGCGTACTCCTGACAGAAGACGCGGACGTGAGCCTTGCCCACGTCCCACCATAGCCTCAAGGAGGGGAAGCCTCCCCGCTTCCTTCTCCAGTCGGCCCAGAACCGGCGAAACGAATCCCGGAACCGCGCGTCCTCCAGCAGCAGGTTGTTAAAATGCCAGTACGCGGACCCCCCCCGCGCGCGCAGCGGAGCGAGCTCCGCCCACACCAGGTGGTGGTCCGTGCACGGCACCGGCCGCATGGAAGCCGCCGGAACGCAGGAGACGTACGCTCGGGAAATGTAAAGGCGGTCGATTCTGGACCTTCCTCCTCCAGACCTCACGCTCGTGAAGGCGCTGGAGTCGGGATGGAGATTTCGCCAGACGTCCACCAAGTCGAAGGACCCGACCAGGTCCCGCAACTTCTCCATCGCCGCCGGGCTTCGCGGGGGACCCGACCGGTCCCGCGCCTCGAGGGTACAATTGAAATCCCCCCCGAGGATGACGCACTCGCCCACGTCGATGGAGCCCAGAAGAGCGGACACTTCTCCGAAGAAGCGCACTTGCTGCGCACCGGTCCGGGGGGCGTACACGTTCACTAAATGGAGCGGCACGCCTCCCAGGCGAACAGTGACCTGGAGCAAGCGGCCCGGCACGTGCTCCTTGACCCTCAAGATCTCCGGCTGAAAATGCGGGGCCAGCAAGACAGCCACCCCGCAGGAATTGTTGGAGAGGTGACTCATGCTGACCCCTCCTTGCCACTCCAGGAGCCACGTGGCCTCGTCTCCCGGAACGGTGTGGGTTTCTTGCAGGAAGCACACCGCATATTTCCCGTCCCGAAGGACCGAGAAGTTATTGAATCTACGGCGCGCCTCCCTGCTGCCGTTGATGTTGAGGCTGGCTATGGTTATCTTCATCTCAGAAGCATAGTGCAACCTCTACCTAACGGAGGGGAGGGAGCGCGGTCACTGACGACCGCCACTCCCTCAGCAGCCCAGTGTGGAAACTCTTGAGCCGACGCAGCTCGAGCCGGCCAACGTCCTTGTCCGCGCCCATGATTTTAACGGCGGCGCGGACGGACACGACGAGCAGCGCCAGCTCCGACCACTTGTCGAGGGCCAGCCGGATCTTCTTGTGACGACCCTGGCTCATGGCCATAAAATCCCGGAGTTCCCCTACGGGGATGAGGGGAGAGTCGGTGAAGGGCACGAGGGCGTCCATCACCTCGCTGCCGATGGACTCCAAATCGTCCTCGATGCCCACCACCGAGTCCCCGTCCTCCTCCGGGAGGTCGTCACCGGCGGCCGACCCGTCCGTCGCACGGGGTGCAGCGAACGGCTCGGCCGCACCGGCCGGCCCCGCCTCCGTCACGATCCCACCCCCAGGATCGGTGGCAGAGGAGTCCACCCTGGGCTCCTTCAGGGGCGCCGGGCCGGGAGGCGGCGGCGGTTCGGGGCCCCCCCCCCGCCTCAGGCGCCGGAGCGACCGGAGAAACCGGGGAGAAAATAATCTCAAATTCCTCCAGTACGTCCGGCGCCAACATCAGAGACGGAGTCAGGGGGCTTTCTGTCTCCCCGCCACCAACCTCCGACCCAGCGGGCTGGGGATTGTTAAAGTCCTCCACCAGGTCGAGCAGTCCCTGGGAGATATCTGGATTGTAAAAGGCGGGCTCGGCTTCAGCCTCTTTGGCCTCGCCCGCCCCAGTCCCCAGGACGCCCGACCCGGCGAGGAGCAACGGTTCCGGAACTACATTTCCCTCCGCGGGTTGTTCCGCGCCCCCCCCCACGGGCAGGGTCTCTTCCCCATCCCCGGGAGGCACAGGTCGGACAGACTCGGCTGTCTCACCCTCCCGAGGGACAGACGACCCCCGCCGATCGCGCGCGACGATGACGGTGGTGGGGTGGGGCGCAGCACCCGCGGCGGGCGACTCCCCCCCTCTTCTGCGGAGGGACCTTCCTCCTCGCAGTCCTCCTCCTGGGGGTCTAGCTTTCTTTTTAACATATTGGGGCCCGGAGAGGGGGAGGCCTCCATGTCTGCTGGGGCCTCCCTCTCTGCCCCCTTCCGACGACTGGGTTTCTTGGGCCCCTCGGGCCCGAGCCCGGCCGCAGGTCTTGATTTAGCTGCCTCAGCAGTTGCGGTCACGGTCACGGGCCCGGGCACGAGGACCCCCCCAGTCTCATGCGTCCCGATCAACTCCGCGATGTACTCGGGCGTGAGTTCGGTCAACTCGGATGTTTCCTCCACGAGGGGATCCGCCCTTAGGTGTTTATTTTTCCTACGCGCCTTCCTTCCCCCCGGACTCTCTCCCTCCCCCCCGCCGGAGGCCGTGGTGGTGTTGGCCTCCGATTTCGACCGCACATCCGTCGCCGTCGACGCGCGGACAGTATCAGGGGGAGGGGGGGCGGCGGCGCCAGCCCTGGCCGCGCCAGGTGTCGTGGCGGCCTTGGAGGCGGGGCAGTTTTTGCGGACGTGCCCCACCTCCTTACAGGCGTAGCACCGCACGCCGTCCGAGGTCCAGAAGACGCGGTGGGCGGTCCCCCCGTGGAGCACCGTGAACGCGCCATCCGCGTCCTCCTCCCGCGCCAGCCGGACGAAAAGCTGGCGCCGGAAGGAGAAGACGTGCCGAAGGCTGGCTTCCCGGAAGCCGAGCGGGATGGGTGTGATCCCCGACCTCACCTCCCCCAGTTGACGTAGGTGGGGGAGGAGGAGCTCACCCGGAACAAAGGGCGGGACGTTGGAAACCACAATCCTTTGCGCGGTGGCCTCAAGGGGGTCCACCGGCAGGAAGGTCCCGCCCACGGTGAGCCCCTTCTCGATGGCCAGGGACACCGCCCGCTCCGACCCCAGGAAGAACACAGCCTTGCCGTACATTTTAGAGGCGGCGACGATGGCTGAAGGGCCGACAACCCCAGCCATGGCTTTTACGCACGCCTCTATTGTCATATCGGGGTGAGTGTAGCTCCTGACCCCATTCTTCCTCGTAAGGAGGGTAAAAGGTGACGGGGTAACAGGAGGACTCGTGGCTGCGGCCGTGGCCGCGGCTGCCACGCTCGCGTATGTCCTCGCTGCCCCCGCCACCGGCGAAGATGTGGTCGCCATGATGGGTTGGTCTTTAAGGGCTACACTCACCCCAAGTCACAGGCCTGAAGGTGTTAATGGCCTCGGTTTTTTTTGTTTTTGTTTTCCCCTGAGCAGAGGGAGCTCTTAAATTGAAGGCACACCTCTCCCTTTATATGAATTAATTGGGAGAGGGGCCTTCTCCCCTCTGCTCAATAGGTACTTAATTAAAATAGATTGAGGTGCCTCATAGAGAGAGAGGCAGAGAGAGACAAGAGACAAAGAGAGAGAGAGAGGGGGTGGGAAGGAGGGAAGCCGCAAGGGCAGGGTCGCCACTCAGGATGGTGGGTGGGTGGGTGGGTGTTGGCAGGGGGTGCACTCTCCGATGTAATAAAAGTCTTTGGTGGTGGTCTTCTGGTGGGGGGAGAAGATGTCTTCACCTGCGATAGCTGGAGATGCCCAGGCTCAGTCCTGCACCAGGTCTTAACGATGCCCAATAAGATTAAATTAATTGGGGAACTTCACCTAGGCAGCTCCAGCTGTCCCAGGTCAGGCAATGGGAAAGGGGTGTTTAATATGGTGTGTGCGGCCTAGCTTTTACAGAAGCCACACACACACACCCCTTGGATGTTCTGGCCCTCTTCTTTTCTTCTTTCCTCCCCCCACCTACAAAACAAAGTCTCTGGGAGAGTGCACCAGAATCACACCCACCTGTAGCTGTTCTTTCCTTCCTCCCTCCTTCCAAACAGTTGATGGTTGTTGGGATGTTTTCTCCCCTCTCTCCCTCTCCTAAAATGGAGGCCAATTGAGGAGGCAGTGTGGAAAGGCCTCTCCTCTGTTGTTGATGGCCTTGACCTTCCTTTCTTTCTCCTCTCCTCTCCTCTCCTGTCCTGTCCTCTCTCTCCAGGCACCTCAGTAGTGGTTGTTGGTTGTTGGTGGTGGTCTGCTGTCTGGTCTCCTTCTCCTTCTCCTCTTCCTGGTCACAGAGACCACCACTCTGCTGCTGCTGCTCCTTCGTCAGCAGCTCCGAAAGCTTGTGATTTCAAATAAAGCTGTTGGACTATAACCTGGTGTTGATCTTTTTGGTTGGACAAACACAAATTTACTGTAAATCAATTAAAACTTTAAATGAAACTTAATAAATCAAATTAAAATTTGAAAGTCCGGGGTGACGATGCACTCCAGTCCCCGCGGCGCCCACCGGTCGCGGAAAAACTCAAGCGTGCCGGCGGACACCGCGTGCTCCATCTCCAGGGCCACCCGGGCGCGAACATGGCCGCGGAAGAGAGGCAGGCAATCGGGCCGAACGACCCCCTCGACCGCCCGCTGCCTGGACCAATTAATGGCTTTCTTGGCCAGGCCCAGGAGCAGTCCTACGAGGAGGTCCTCCGACCTACCCGCTCCCCTCCGCACCGGGTGACCGTAGATCAGGAGCGTGGGGCTGAAGTGCAACCAGAAATTGAGGAGCAGCCCCTTCAAATAATGAAAGAGGGGCTGCAACCTCTCACACTCAATATAAATGTGATAGACGGACTCCTCTAGGCCGCAGAAATGACAAGCAGCCTGGGAGTCCGTAAACCTACTTAAAATCCTATTGCACGGGACTGCTCCGTGCAACACCCTCCAGGGCAAGTCCCCAATAGAACAAGGGAAGACTCCCGCGTAGAGAGCCTTCCAATGGGGACCTTCGCCTCCGCCGGACGGCAGGATGGTACGCCAAGGCGTGTCCGGACGGCAGACGAAGATGGCAAAGTGGAGAGTGTGCAGGAGCAGCCCGTACAGGAAACGCCTCCGTGCGGATTGAAAGGGCACGGAGGGCATTTCTCCGAGAAGGCTCAAGTGGTGAGGCGGCGGCTCCCGAGGGAGGATTCGGGGCCGGGCGCCGATAAGGAATTCCGTCCGAACGGGGGTCAGTTCGGACGGGATCGCCCCACGTGCTTGAGCCTCCTCGACACACCTAGTGGAGACGGGGCCCAGTGCCACTTTTAGCGACTCGATGGCTTTGACCGCGAGCCGGACGTTGACCCAGGACATGCGCCTCGCCAACTCCTCCGGCGCAATCCAGCCCGCTCCTCCGCCGTCGAGCAGGTCCCCGACTCTGGTCACCTTACCGGGCACAGCCCTGCCCTCCGCCAGCCAGCCGAACCCGCGGTCGTGGAGGTGCGGATTCCTGAACAGCGGCTCCCGAAGGACGGCCGCCGCTCCTGACGGGGGAGAACTGCGCTCGGAGGCGACGCTGTTCCAAACCCATAGCAGTTCCTGGTAGAAGACAGGCAGCTCCCGCAGGCTGGCACGCGTGCCACCCACTCTCACAAACAGGAGCTGCGTGTCGTAATTGAGGCCGTGCAGCTGGCGGAAGAAATACGTCGCCAGCGCACGCCACCGAGGAGGATTCTCCACGTACAGGTATCTCTGCAGCGTCTGAAGACGGAAAGTCGCCGCCTGGGTGCGAAGGCACACCAGCGCCTGACCGCCCTCCCTAAGCGGGAGACTCAAAACCGCGGCAGAGACCCAGTGCTTCCTTTTGTCCCAGAAGAAGTCGACGAGCTTCTTCTGCATCTTGGCGACAAACGCAGGGGGAGGGATCAAAGTGACCAACCGGTACCACAACATGGCGGCCACCAGCTGGTTTATGACCAGCGCTCGACCCCTGTAGGACAACACTCGGAGCAGTCCTGTCCAGCGCCCTAGGCGAGCGGTGACTTTGGCCTCCAGCTCTTGCCAGTTCGCCGGCCAGGCGTCCTCGGCCGGGCTGAGGTAGACTCCCAGGTAGAGGAGGTGCGTGGTGCTCCAGGCGAAAGGCCCGAACTCCTCCGGCAGGGAGTCCACCCGCCATGGGCCCACCAGGAGTCCAGAACATTTCTCCCAGTTGATCTTGGCGGAGGATGCGTCCGAGTAAATCTGCTGGCATTCTCGCATCCTCCGCAAGTCGACGGGATCCGTGACCGCGAGGAGCACGTCATCGGCGTAAGCCGAGAGGACCACCTCCACGCCCGGCCCTTGCAGAGCCAGTCCCGTCAACCTCTTCCGCAAGAGGCGCAGGAAAGGCTCCACGCAAACGGCGTATAACTGACCGGACATGGGGCATCCCTGACGCACCCCCCTCCCGAAGCGAAGGGGCGCCGTCAAAGACCCGTTAACTTTAATGAGACACTCCGCGGCGGCGTACAGAAGTCGGATCCGGGCGACGAAATGCGTCCCGAACCCGAATGCGCGCAGAGTCCCGAAAAGATACTCGTGATCCACCCTGTCGAACGCCTTCTCCTGATCCAGGGAAAGGAAGGCGACCGACAGACCAGCCCTCTGGGAATGGTGGACCAGGTCCCGGACCAGATGGATGTTATCGTGGATGCTCCGGCCCGGGACCGTGTAGGACTGGTCGGGGTGGATCATGCGGGCCAGCACGGTGCCAAGGCGAGCAGACATAGCCCTGGCGAAAATTTTGTAGTCCGTGCTGAGGAGGGAGACCGGGCGCCAGTTCTTAAGTAGGCGGAGATCGCCCTTCTTGGGCAGCAGGACGATGACCGCCCTGCGCCAAGAGAGGGGCATCTCCCCGGTCGCCAGACTTTCCCCCAGGACCCGCGCGTAGTCGTCCCCCAAGACGTCCCAGAACGCCCTGTGGAACTCCACGGTCAGCCCGTCCAGCCCCGGGGACTTGCCCCTCGAGAGCTGGCGCAGGGCGCCGGTCAGCTCCGCCAGGCTTAGCGGAGCTTCTAAATTCTCGGCGCCCTCCGGGCCGACCTTCGGCAGGTCCTCCCACAAAACTCTGCGCGCATCCTCGCTGGACGGATCCGAAGAGAACAGAGCCCCGTAATAGGCCCGGGCCTCCGCGCTGATGCCCTCCGGATCCGAGACCAGAGATCCGTCGTCGGCCAGCAGCCCCAAGAGCTGCTTACGGACCCCCCGTCTTTTTTCCAGCGAGTAGAAGAAGGGGGAGCCGCGGTCCAGGTCCCGCAGGAACTGGATCCGCGACCTCACGTACGCGCCTCGGGACCCGACCAGCTGCAGGTCCTTCAGCGCGCCCTTCTTCTCTTCGTACACCTTCCGCAGGGCCGGGTCCTCGACGACCTGACCGAGACGGGACTCCAGGTCGAGCACTTCTTTCTCCAATCGCCCGACCCGGGCCTCCCGCCTCTTGGTCGACCCCTTCGCGTACTCCTGACAGAAGACGCGGACGTGAGCCTTGCCCACGTCCCACCATAGCCTCAAGGAGGGGAAGCCTCCCCGCTTCCTTCTCCAGTCGGCCCAGAACCGGCGAAACGAATCCCGGAACCGCGCGTCCTCCAGCAGCAGGTTGTTAAAATGCCAGTACGCGGACCCCCCCCGCGCGCGCAGCGGAGCGAGCTCCGCCCACACCAGGTGGTGGTCCGTGCACGGCACCGGCCGCATGGAAGCCGCCGGAACGCAGGAGACGTACGCCCGGGAAATGTAAAGGCGGTCGATTCTGGACCTTCCTCCTCCAGACCTCACGCTCGTGAAGGCGCTGGAGTCGGGATGGAGATTTCGCCAGACGTCCACCAAGTCGAAGGACCCGACCAGGTCCCGCAACTTCTCCATCGCCGCCGGGCTTCGCGGGGGACCCGACCGGTCCCGCGCCTCGAGGGTACAATTGAAATCCCCCCCGAGGATGACGCACTCGCCCACGTCGATGGAGCCCAGAAGAGCGGACACTTCTCCGAAGAAGCGCACTTGCTGCGCACCGGTCCGGGGGGCGTACACGTTCACTAAATGGAGCGGCACGCCTCCCAGGCGAACAGTGACCTGGAGCAAGCGGCCCGGCACGTGCTCCTTGACCCTCAAGATCTCCGGCTGAAAATGCGGGGCCAGCAAGACAGCCACCCCGCAGGAATTGTTAGAGAGGTGACTCATGCTGACCCCTCCTTGCCACTCCAGGAGCCACGTGGCCTCGTCTCCCGGAACGGTGTGGCTTTCTTGCAGGAAGCACACCGCATATTTCCCGTCCCGAAGGACCGAGAAGTTATTGAATCTACGGCGCGCCTCCCTGCTGCCGTTGATGTTGAGGCTGGCTATGGTTATCTTCATCTCAGAAGCATAGTGCAACCTCTACCTAACGGAGGGGAGGGAGGGCGGTCACTGACGACCGCCACTCCCTCAGCAGCCCAGTGTGGAAACTCTTGAGCCGACGCAGCTCGAGCCGGCCAACGTCCTTGTCCGCGCCCATGATTTTAACGGCGGCGCGGACGGACACGACGAGCAGCGCCAGCTCCGACCACTTGTCGAGGGCCAGCCGGATCTTCTTGTGACGACCCTGGCTCACGGCCATAAAATCCCGGAGTTCCCCTACGGGGATGAGGGGAGAGTCGGTGAAGGGCACGAGGGCGTCCATCGCCTCGCTGCTGATGGACTCCAAATCTTCCTCGAGCCCAACACCGAGTCCCCGTCCTCCTCCGGGAGGTCGTCACCGGCGGCCGACCCGTCCGTCGCACAGGGTGCAGCGAACGGCTCGGCCGCACCGGCCGGCCCCGCCTCCGTCACGATCCCACCCCCAGGATCGGTGGCAGAGGAGTCCACCCTGGGCTCCTTCAGGGGCGCCGGGCCGGGAGGCGGCGGCGGCGGTTCGGGGCCCCCCCCCGCCTCAGGCGCCGGGGCGACCGGAGAAACCGGGGAGAAAATAATCCCAAATTCCTCCAGCACGTCCGGCGCCAACAACAGAGACGGAGTCAGGGGGCTTTCCGTCTCCCCGCCACCAACCTCCGACCCAGCGGGCTGGGGATTGCTACACTCCTCCACCAGGTCGAGCAGTCCCTGGGAGATGTCTGGGTTATAAAAGGCGGGCTCGGCTTCAGCCTCTTTTGGCCTCGCCCGCCCCAGTCCCCAGGACGCCCGACCCGGCGAGGAGCAACGGTTCAGGTTCTACATTTCCCTCCGCGGGTTGTTCCGCGCCCCCCCCCACGGGCAGGGTCTCTTCCCCATCCCCGGGAGGCACAGGTCGGACAGACTCGGCTGTCTCACCCTCCCGAGGGACAGACGACCCCTGCCGATCGCGCGCGACGATGACGGTGGTGGGGTGGGGCGCAGCACCCGCGGCGGGCGACTGCCCCCCTTTTGCGGAGGGACCTTCCTCCTCGCAGTCCTCCTGCTGGGGGCGGAGCTTTCTTTTTAACAAGTTGGGGCCCGGAGAGGGGGAGGCCTCCATGTCTGCTGGGGCCTCCCTCTCTGCCCCCTTCCGACGACTGGGTTTCTTGGGCCCCTCGGGCCCGAGCCCGGCCGCAGGTCTTGATTCAGCTGCCTCAGCAGTTGCGGTCACGGTCGCGGGCCCGGGCACGAGGACCCCCCCAGTCTCATGCGTCCCGACCAACTCCGCCATGTACTCGGGCGTGAGTTCGGTCAATTCCGATGTTTCCTCCGCGAGGGGATCCGCCCTTAGGTGTTTAGTTTTCCTATGCGCCTTCCTTCCCCCCGGACGCTCTCCCTCCTCCCCGCCGGAGGCCGTGGTGGTGTTGGCCTCCGATTTCGACCGCGCATCCGTCGCCGTCGACGCGCGGACAGTATCAGGGGGAGGGGGGGCGGCGGCGCCAACCCTGGCCGCGCCAGGTGTCGTGGCGGCCTTGGAGGCGGGGCAGTTTTTGCGGACGTGCCCCACCTCCTTACAGGCGTAGCACCGCACGCCGTCCGAGGTCCAGAAGACGCGGTGGGCGGTCCCCCCGTGGAGCACCGTGAACGCGCCATCCGCGTCCTCCTCCCGCGCCAGCCGGACGAAAAGCTGGCGCCGGAAGGAGAAGACGTGCCGAAGGCTGGCTTCCCGGAAGCCGAGCGGGATGGGTGTGATCCCCGACCTCACCTCCCCCAGTTGACGTAGGTGGGGGAGGAGGAGCTCACCCGGAACAAAGGGCGGGACGTTGGAAACCACAATCCTTTGCGCGGTGGCCTCAAGGGGGTCCACCGGCAGGAAGGTCCCGCCCACGGTGAGCCCCTTCTCGATGGCCAGGGACACCGCCCGCTCCGACCCCAGGAAGAACACAGCCTTGCCGTACATTTTAGAGGCGGCGACGATGGCTGAAGGGCCGACAACCCCAGCCATGGCTTTAACGCACGCCTCTATAGTCATGTTGGGGTGAGTGTAGCTCTTGACCCCATTCTTCCTCGTAAGGAGGGTAAAAGGTGACGGGGTAACAGGAGGACTCGTGGCTGCAGCCGTGGCCGCGGCTGCCACGCTCGCATACGTCCTCGCTGCCCCCGCCACCGACGAAGATGTACTCGCCATAATGGAGGGTTCTTTAAGGGCTACACTCACCCCAAGTCACAGGCCTGAAGGTGTTAATGGCCTCGGTTTTTTTGTTTTAGTTTTCCCCTGAGCAGAGGGAGCTCTTAAATTGAAGGCACACCTCTCCCTTTTTATGAATTAATTAGGAGAGGGGCCTTCTGCCCTCTGCTCAATGGGTACTTAATAAAAAGTTAATTGAGGTGCCTCTCAGAGAGAGAGGCAGAGAGAGACAAGAGACAAAGAGAGAGAGAGAGAGGGGGGTGGGAAGGAGGGAAGCCGCAAGGGCAGGGTCGCCACTCAGGATGGTGGGTGGGTGGGTGTTGGCAGGGGGGTGCACTCTCCGATGTAAAAAGTCTTTGGTGGTGGTCTTCTGGTGGGGGGAGAAGATGTCTTCACCTGGGATAGCTGGAGATGCCCAGGCTCAGTCCTGCACCAGGTCTTAACGATGCCCAATAATATTAAATTAATTGGGGACTTCACCTAGGCAGCTCCAGCTGTCCCAGGTCAGGCAATGGGAAAGGGGTGTTTAATATGGTGTGTGCGGCCTAGCTTTTACAAAAGCCACACACACACACACACACACCCCTTGGATGTTCCGGCCTTCTTCTTTTCTTCTTTCCTCCCCCCACCTACAAAACAAAGTCTCTGGGAGAGTGCCCCAGAATCACACCCACCTGTAGCTGTTCTTTCCTTCCTTCCTCCTTCCAAACAGATGATGTTGTGTTGTTTTCTCCCCTCTCTCCCTCTCCTAAAATGGAGGCCAATTGAGGAGGCAGTGTGGAAAGGCCTCTCCTCTGTTGTTAATGGCCTTGGCCTTCCTTTCTTTCTCTCTCTCCTCTCCTGTCCTCTCTCTCCAGGCACCTCAGTAGTTGTGGTTGTTTGTTGGTGGTGGTCTGCTGTCTGGTCTCCTTCTCCTTCTCCTCTTCCTGGTCACAGAGACCACCACTCTGCTGCTGCTGCTCCTTCGTCAGCAGCTCCGAAAGCTTGTGATTTCAAATAAAGCTGTTGGACTATAACCTGGTGTTGTGCGACTTCTGACATTTGTCCACCCCAGTCCAACACCGGCATCTCCACATCACATTTAAAAAGTACTTGGATATGCACTTGAAGTGCCATAACCTACAAGGCTACGGACCAAGTGCTGGAAAGTGGGATTAGGGTGGATAGCTGTTTGTCGGCCAGCACGGACAAGATGGGCCGAATGGCCTCCTTCTGTGCTGTAAATTTCTCTGATTCTATGACAGTAGCAGCAGGGTAGGAGCAATTCCAGGGGTGGGTGTGTAGGTGATGTACATTACTCATTTTTATAAGGCGAACTCTGGCGACGCCCCACATCAATGTTTAATTTTTCACACTTTATTTGGTTTTCCCAATTTACAGCTGGAAATTGAGCCGGCCCGATCGGAAAAGTGGGCGGAGATCCGTTACACGCCCGCTTACTGAATCGTACTTTTGGACTGAAATCTAAGGTGAAGGACTTAACACTGAAGTTAAGTTTGATCAAGACAGTGACACTGTTGGCCAAACCTATTGAACCCGGTGAAGAACACGCCCCCTACACTTTGACCAGAAAGGCAGAATTGCTGAGCTGCATGCAGGAGCTGATCGTGGCTGAGCCAGCAGAGACAATGACCACTTCCCTTTGAAAGTCTGCCATGGACGCCTGTGCATCCCTCATAAAACTGGAGCCTTCAATGAACAGTAACAGTGAACTAATTAGCATCTGTTGGAATAGTGTCTTCAGCTTGCCAGATTTGGAGTCCAGCAGTGCCAATGAAAGTACCAACATGGACATGGCAGAGAGACAGAAGCTTTACACCGAGACAATGGCCTCTCTGCAGAATCTTCTGGAGGAATGTTTACTTTTGGCTCTGTCTCCTGATGGGCTTCATTCTGTATTCAAGAACATGGAGACTGGGATCCAATCCATAAAAGACCAGGAATGAGAAAAGGCAATGGAGACCACTTTACAGCTGGTGACGTTTTACTTGGAGAAACTGGATGTTAGCAATAAGGTGCCGGCCCATAACTTGGTGACTATTATTGGATGTGTGGGGCTTCAATGTGCAGATCCATCGCAAGTTGTAAGGGAGGCGGCCATTGAAAGCTTGTATGGATTGCTTTATATCCAGTTGCACCTCGAAGGGTTTCCTGTGGGTCATCAAGATAAGGAATTGGAGCATCTGAAAGCCAACAAAGGCGGGTTAAACAAACTTACCAGTCAGGCCCTCTTTCAAACATGCACTGATGTTGGTAAAGTTCTATCTAAGTGCGTAACCCATGATCAGCTGAACACTCTACTCTTCACCATCTTTAAAGGGCTAACAGACAAGCAGCGGAACATTTCCTGCACAGCTTCTATTATCACAAATGTCCTCATTGCCAAACGTGGAGCCGCCCTTGCAGACATTCGGGGAACAATCCAAGTATTGTGCAGTCACTTGCGCTCAATTACTGAGCCACGGGTGACAGATGCAGTGACGCATTCTATCTCCATTCTGGCGTCACACCATATGCCAGCAGTTTTGTCCACTCTCCTCACTTACCCTAGTCCACCTGACAGGTACATTAGTGACATATGGAGATCACTACTGTCAGATAAAGCACTAGCCACAGCCGCAACCAACTACCTACTGGGCAACTTAAAGTCATTGTATGACGGCGGCAGAGATTCCCATGTCAGAGATACAAAAGATTCAGCAACTCAGCAGCCTTTAGCCGTGCTCTGTGCTCTTCATGAAGTGGTACGAAAGCCTGAATCAGGGTACGTGATAAACATTCTATACCCCCAGTTAGTCAGCACCCTTCTGATTCATCTCAGCTTCAGTGTCTGGGCTCGGTTTCCTCCCAACTTTCTGAGAATTCCAAAGGGTGGGAACACCTTGCGACGACTCTAAAACTGAATGACGCTGACGCTTGCCATTACTCAGCTGAGATACTTCGAGCTGTCCTGACACAGGGAAAGAGAGATGATTCCATCATGAGAGAAATGGGAGGTTGGGACCTCATCGTGAGTCCAAGAAAGCACCATGAGGGGGTTACACTGCTGGCAAGTACATTGACCGTGTGTGCTGCCCCTCATCTGATCAGCATTGTGGAGCAACTCACTCCTTTCCTTGTCAACATAGGAGAGAGTTAGACAATCACAATAGCTGCATTTTTTGGGGAGCTTTTAACTCATTCAGTGGTATCGGACTTGTTGCTGACGGATACCCTTCTGGAGAGTTTGTTTGGATGCTTGAGTGATGAGGCCCTTATTGTCCAATGGCTCGCTCTACAAGGTTTGGGAAACGCTGCAATCGGAGCTTCTGAACAGATAGACAAACACTGCATCAAACTGTTGTCCACAATGAGATCTGTGATTGACGAGAATTCCAAACCCAAGAATCTCATTGCTGTTGAGGCAATGTCAAGCATGTTCAAAGTTCTAGATCAGCTCCAGGAGGATCACACAAATCCCATTCTTGGCGATGTAGCACTGGCAGTTCAGCCTTACTTTGAACATCAACATGAGAAAGTGAGAGCCGCGGCGTTTAACGTTCTTGGGAAGCTGATCAGATTTGGGACTGTGGATGTTTACCCTCCAATAAAGGAGCACACCAGCTACACCTTGATCAGATTGCTGCTGCATCTCAACGAGGAGAGCAATGAAGTCATCAAAGTCTGCAAATCCATGCTGAATTCGTATGGTCCAGTAATGGAGTCAGAAAACATTTGCAAGATGTTTCAAGAGCTTTCCTTGAAGGAGACCACCCTGGATTATGAGGACTATTTAAGCAACATCTCCAGTGTAAGGGGTGACCTGTGGCTCTGTGCTTAGCCTGGGTGCTAGTGCGGGGTTAGGCCTTGTTGCCTGTTCTGGTCTCCAGCCAGCCTGATAACACTAGACACCTGTGAGTGGTTCGACCCACTCGCCCTTACGGTTCTGACACTGGACTTAGGTGCGAGAGTAATAATGCAGAGAAAACTCAGGTAGACCCGGTTGAATAGTGCAAAATGGAAAATCTTTATTGCATATTATTCAAGATTACGAGATACATGTCATAAGCACAGATTAATGACTACAATCTTACACACAGTTATGAAACTAATTTTAGGGAAACGAGGAGCACACGACACATCGAAAAAGGGGACACACATTATAATTATCCTTAAAACTTAAACCCTCCCCTATCAATACCTGTCCTAAACTAGATTTGTAGGATCGAGACTCATGCTCACCACTCGTGATAACTCGGAGAATTCCGAAACTCTGCTCGGATGTTTTTACCGCAGCACCTGACTATCCACGTGTTGATCAGGGGTCTCTGTACCCCACTTGTTTGCTCGCTTCTGCTCCGGCTAGCAGGCTGGACCGTCTGCTGTCATGAAGATCTGTGTTGCCCTCGGAGTTCTGATACTACTCAAAAAAGAGTCTTCCTGTGCCCTCACACCGGTTGTCTGTAAAACTCGAAGAAGGGTCTTCCTCGGCCAGTTGTGGAGTAGCCGATAAAATTCGAAGAAGTGTTTATTCGACTTACAGGCGCGGTCGGGGCTTACTGACCGTGGCGATACGTATTGTCGTCTTCTTCTCTTCTCATCTCATCTCATCTCATCTCATCTCGGGCCTTCGGTTCCAACACCGTTTACCGACTTCTCGGGATGGTGCGCCCGCTTCCAGGCCTCACAGCCCAGTTCTCCACAGATCTTCGCGGCAAGCCACGAGGTTGATCCTAGCGGATCAGAGTCCAGAGCCGTCAGGCAAGAGAATAAAAGTTCAGCAGCCTTCCAGCGAGTCAAAGCAGCAAGAGAAAGATGGACGGTTGTACCTTACAGTTATAGTGCTGTAATTCCTCTTTTCCAGCCCAATCTTAATGTCTATCTTTTGTCAGGGTTTTGGCGCTCAAACTTCTTGTATGGGGTGATCTCAGTCTTTAATGGGTTTCGGTGACACTTGTAACTGTCTGAGTACCCGTTAATATTTCTCCCATTGTGGAACCGGCTAGTAGTCTCCCTGGAGGGGTTTTGGGGCTTCCAAATGCTTGCTGTAAGTACCCGCAAACGGCTCTCTCATCGTAGAGCCGTGGGGATTTTGCATATTAATGTCTTTGGATGGGTCCTTGATCGCTCAGTACAATAGCCCTTGTTTGCACCTGGGAGACCGATTCCAGTATTTATGTTTAAAATGCAAACCCATCATGTATTGTCAATTATCTCAAATGTGCTGAGTCCAGTTCGATCTTGCACAAATGTTTATTGGAACGCCATCTTGTCTGCCCACTAAAAGCCTAGGACTTTCTGCCACGAGGCGTGGCGGCCATTTTACAGGCTGTTTGTGCCCGTTTTGAAACCTGACAGCATTCTGCTGAAATAAAGCTGTTCATACGAAACTTTATGTCTCCTTCTTATTTTATAAAATCGCGATAATTTTGCGAATTCTACACCAGGCACATTGGCAAAGACTTCCCCAACCAGGTCAACTTGTACATATATAGGTGTTCCACCTTCTTCAGGAATGTGCTACCTCAGATCAGAGGAAACGCAGTGACATTCCTCGGTTTCCTCATGGACAAAGCACCATCGTATTTTTACATATCAAAGTCTGCAGGTCAGACTTGTGATGAGATTATTGCCTTGCTGTCAGATCATGTGCAAGATGTCAGAACAAAAGCAGCCAAGGCGATACGATACCTCTACATTGTAAGGGTTTGGACGTGTCTCTCAGAGATGGTGCTGGTGCGAGGTTAGGCCTTTGTTGCCTAATACTATTGCTTGCTCTGGTCTCCGGCCAGCCTTATTGCAATAAGCACCTGTGAGTGGTTCGACCCACTCGCCCTTACGGTTCTAACACTGGACTTAGGTGCAGGGAACAGTAATGCAGAGAAAAACTCAAATAGACCCGGTTGAATAGTACGAAATGGAAATCTTTATTGCATAGCGTCCAAAATCATGAAGTACATGTCATAGGCGCAAATTAACGAGAGTACAAGTATACATACATTAATAAAGCTTGGTCTATGGAAATGAAGAACGCATGGCACATCGTAAAAAGGGGAACACATTATACTTTAACCTTAATAAAACCACCCTCCCTTAACAATACCTACACTACGTCTAGATTTGTAGGATCGGGAAACATGCTCACCACTCGTGTTACTTCGGAGAATTTTAAAGTGAGGCACTCGGCTCGTTTCGCTGCAGCGCCTGACTGTCACGTGTTTGGAAGGGTCTCTGTACCCCACTTGTTTATTTTCGCTGCTGCGACAAGCAGGCCAGACTCCCTGTTGTCATGAAGAACTCGACAGAACTCGGACACAGTTCAAAGAAGAGTCTTCCTGTGCTCGACGCCGGTTGTCGGTAGACTTCAATGAAAAGTTCTTTATTTATATTTTCGGGCGCGGTCGGGGTTTACTGACCGTGGCGGCACGTGGATTCTTCTCCTCTTCTTCTCGTCTCGTCTCGTCTCTTCGGGCCTCCGGGTCCAGACACCGTTTACCGACACTCAGGATGGTGCACCCTGTTACTTGCCCTGGTCGGGGCGGCTCGTTCCGAGTGAGCTCCACCCAACATTCGAATAACCGACCAGTACGGCTAAGAGTCAAGAGTCAACAACGTCCAGAGAGAAAACCAAAAGCTCACCAGTCAAGCGAGTCCATGAAGCGGCAAGCGAATCAGAGATCGATGGACATTTGTTCACTATAGTTATAGTGATGTGTTCCCTTATCTCCCGCTCAAATCTTAATGTTTGTCCTTTGTGTAATACTGGTGCACAAAACTCCCAGCATGGGGGCGGTTGTCTTCTTTAACGGGTTTCAGTAGCACCTGAAACTGGCCAACTATCCGTTAATGTTTTCCCCATTGTTGACCCAGCCAGGATGTGTACGAATCGTCTCCCTGACTGGTTTTGGGGGCCCCCGAATACTTGCTTAATCACCCGTCAATGTCTCTCTCATTGTAGAGCCGGGGGGGTATTTGTGTATTGATGTGTCTGGATGGGCCTTCGATTGCCCAGTACAATGGTCCTTACTTGTGCATGGAAAATGATTCCAGCACTTATATCTTTGCTGTTGTTTCAAATGCAAACGGGTTGCATCCTGTCTTTATCAGTGTTTACCGAGTATGATCCAATCTTATACTAAATGTATATTCGACGCCATCTTGTCTGCCCACTGTGTTTCTGGAAGCTTCTGCCATGATGCGCGGCGGCCATTTTACAGGCTTCTGTGTCCTTTATTATCAGGACAGCATTTCGTTTAATAAAACTGATCAAACGAATCTGCTTCTCTTATGTTATTTTGAATCGCGATAATTGCAAAACTTTACAACATGTATTAGGGGCCATTAGAACAAAAACATTGCAAGGGATTTGTATAATGTTTAGAAATGAGTCTGAAGTAGAGGAATTCGTATTTCTAAAATGGCCAAAAGGAGGAGGGTGTGTGGAAGGATCAGGGCCTGTGCATCATTGTGGGGAAGGAGGGAAGGATCAGGGCGGAGCATCGTGTGGGGTGGGGGGAAGGATCGGGGCGGAGCATCGTGTGGGGTGTGGGGAAGGATCGGGGTGAAGCATCGTGTGGGGTGTGGGGAAGGATCGGGGAGGAGCATCGTGTGGGGTGGGGGGAAGGATCGGGGCTGGAGCATCGTGTCGGGTGGGGGGAAGGATCGGGGAGGAGCATCGTGTGGGGTGGGGGGAAGGATCGGGGAGGAGCATCGTGTGGGGTGGGGGGAAGGATCGGGGAGGAGCATCGTGTGGGGTGGGCGGTGGGGCACTGGAAGGATCGGAGTACACGTGCACCAATTGGAGTCCTCGGGGGTGTGTGGGTTGGAGGCCATGTGGGGGGCACTTGAAGGTCTCCGGGTTTGCTCGGAGGTCTCGGGGGTGGAATTGGGGATCTCAGGGTGGGTTTGGAGGTCTCGGGATGGGATTGGCGGCCTCGGGGTGGGATTGGAGGTCTCGGGATGGGATTGGAGGTCTCGGAGTAGGATTGGTGGTCTCGGAGTGGGATTGGAGGCTCGGGGGAGTTGGAGGCCTCGAGGGTGGGTTCTGAGGTCTCGCGGTGGGATTGGAGGTCTCGGGGTGGGATTGGAGGTCTCGGGGTGGGATTGGAGGTCTTGCGGTGGGATTGGAGGTCTTGCGGTGCGATTGGAGGTCTCGGGGTGGGATTGGAGGTGTCGGGGTGGGATTGGAGGTCTCGCGGTGGGATTGGAGGTCTCGGGATGTGATTGGATGTCTCGGCAGTGGGATGGGAGGTCTCGGGATGTGATTGGAGGTCTCGGCAGTGGGGATGGGCGGTCTCGGGGGTGGGTTTGGAGGTCTCGGGGTGGGATTGCAAGCCTCGGGCGGGGGATCAGAGATCTCGGTGGGGGGGATCAGAGGTCTCGGGGGGTGGGGATCAGAGTTCTCAGAGTGGGATTGGAGTTCTCGGGGAGGGATTGCAGGTCTCGCGGTTGGGATGGGAGGTCTCGGGGGTGGGTTTGGAGGTCTCGGGTGGGATTGGAGTTCTCGGGGAGTGTTTGGAGGTCTCGGCAGTGGGGATTGGAGGTTTCGGGGTGGGATTGGAGGTCTCGGGGTGGGATTGGAGTCCTCGGGGTGGGATTGGAAGCCTCGGGGGGGTGATCAGAGATCTGAGAGTGGGATTGGAGTTCCTGGGGAGGGTTTGGAGGTCTCGGCATTGGGGCTTGGAGGTTTAGGGGTGGGATCGGAGGTCTCGGGGTGGGATTGGAAGCCTTGGGGGGTGGGGATCAGAGTTCTCAGAGTGGGATTGGAGTTCTCGGGGAGGGTTTGGAGGTCTCGGCAGTGGGGATTGGAGGTTTAGGGGTGGGATTGGAGGTCTCGGGGTGGGATTGGAGTCCTCGGGGTGGGATTGGAGGTCTCAGCAGGGCATCGAAGGTCTCGAGGTGGGATTGGAGCCTCGTGCCGGGATTGCAGTCCTCGTGGGTGGTCTCCCATCACGGAGGGTGGGTGATCCAGGGACGCTGGAACGGCTTTTACCTCCTGGATTCAGCAGTCCTCGCCTTATTTTAGTTGGCAGGTTCCCTGAGGCCTGAGAAACACGACCAGCCAGAGTTAAATCTGAAATGGTGATTAAATCTGAGGCACGCCAGCCTCATTATAATATTTAAATGTCCACCCGTCTCCTGGGAGCGGGTTGGCTGCAATCCCCCTCGGTCCCGTCTCCGTTAAAGCCGGAAGTGGGTGGGATGGGGGCGGGATTCAGTTTTTTAACACTTTAACCTCCCAACCGACCCCAACCCAATCGTTTTTTGGGGTTAAAATTCCCCGCTAATTCTCTTTTCGAGAAATTTCTGATGGAATTATCATCAACAAGAATCTTCAATCTCACTTATTGGAAAATTAATTTTTGAATAAAAATAGATTTTATTGGAAGAACTGTCTGCCTTTATTTTACAAATAGGATTTATTTATTAAGGAAACCCTTTTAAGTTTCCTTTCCTCCCTTACTTTGTGTTTTTCCCTTTAGATCCGAGCACACAACCCATCCCATTGCCAACCGAGATGAAATGTGGACAACCTGCTCCCTGGCCTGGGGCAGTGCCATTTTGCAGTGACCTGCGCTGTCTCACCCTCCCATTTTACTCCCTGTGGGGAAGGGTCTATCTCCTGCCTGATCCCCTCCCTCCCCCGACAGCCCAGTGGAGATTGAGGACTCGCTGTGGGCACAAACCCCCCGCCCACCACTCCTTGGTGCAGTTTGTTGAACCACCAACATGTTCACCCACCTGTCTCAGTGACTTCTTTCTGTTCCTCAGTTTGTGAAGCAGAAAGCAGAGTCCAGAAAAAACCATCTGTACTTCAAAACCTAATACACATCTGCAAGGAGCTGGTGGGTTGTGTGGGGAGAACTGTCATGTTTATTCTCAGTCGGTATCCAAAATGGCTGCAAGCCTTCCCTTGCCAGATTTCTGCTTTTCTCAGTTTTTATACTGTAATCTAACTTTCCACCAATACCCTTCATAGATAAGCTGACTGTATGTTTTCCTGATCACCAACTATTGATTATCACTCAATCAATTTACGTTAGAATCGTCCATCCTTCAACACGAGGGCAACACGGTGGCATAGTGGTTAGCACTGGTGCCTCACAGCGCCAGGGACCCGGGTTCGAATCTGACCTCGGGTGACTGTCTGTGTGGAGTTTGCACATTCTCCCCGTGTCTGCGTGGGTTTCCTCCGGGTGCTCCGGTTTCCTCCCACAGTCCAAAAATGTGCGGGTTAGGTTGATTTGGCTATGATAAATTGACCCTTAGTGTTAGGGGGGTATTAAATATGTGGGGTTATGGGGATAGGATGGGATATGTTAGGGGGAATTAAATACGTGGGGTTACGGGGGGTAGGGTGGGATATGTGTACTGTGGGGATTAAAGCAGGGACAGGGTACTGGATTTGGATGATCAGCCATGATCGTATTGAATGGTGGAGCAGGCTCGACGGGCCGAATGGCCTACTCCTGCTCCTAGATTCTATGTTTCAGTCTGGGTGTCAGTTTGCCTGCATCAGTGGCACCGAATTGTGTCTATTGTCGTCCACCATGACACCGGCTAAAGAAACGAGTCAAAACTCAATGACATCATTGCTCAGAGTTCCCGAGTGTGTTTCCAGCTCCGACGTTTTGGCGCTCCCATCCTGGCTCTGCGTCTCGCACAGTGACAGCGCAGGTCTGAGGTCATCGCGCCGGATTCGTGGTGGTGTTGATTATTCCCAGGCGTTGATTTTAATGGCCAGGTTATCGGGAGGGCCACGGGTCAGGTGCTCTGGCCCTCAGGGCCCGGTTCACCGATCTGTGCTCCCGTCAGGCGAGACTCTGCCCCGGGAACAAAGTCCTTGTATCTTTGGCCCTCAGATATATAGGCAGGTGAGCGAGTGCTGGGCATAGCTCGGGAGAAGGACGTGGCATTAGGTGTGGGACCTGATTGTCATAATTATAATATTAAAATCAGACCTGCACTGACCTCTCACTGCGGAATTTCCTTGCCCCAGGATTGGGCTCCGCAGGCTTGCCCGTCCAATCACCCAGCCCCTGATGAGGCTCAACGCTGCCGGAGGCAACTCACAACATCAGCACTAGGACCCTGTGGGATCCTGGGGAAGGACGGGGAAAGGGGACTGGAGATGGTCGCTCCCGTTGAAGAGCTAGCAGCAGGCATGATGGGCCAAATGGCCTGCTGTAGTTTTTATCATTCAGCTCTATAAATTGACTTTTTGTGTATTCCTCCCGTGAAGACTCACTCACTCACTGACTCCATTAACATTCAAATGGGTTTCCATTCACTGAGTCCGAAGGTTGAGAGTTCAAGCCCCACTTAAACCGTCCTCTCAGGTGGATGCAAAAGATCCCATGGCACTATTTCGAAGAAGAGCAGGGGAGTTCTCCCCGGTGTCCCGGACAATATTTATCCCTCGACCAACATCATTGAAAAAAAAGTATGTTAGAGATTTGGGGAGGAAGTTCCCGAGTTTATGGCCTAGTCAGCTGAAGGCACGGCCACCAATGGTGGAGCGAAGGAAATGGGGAATGGACAAGAAGCCAGAGTTGGAGAAACGTAGAGATCTTGGGAGGCTGTAGGGCTGGAGGAGGTTACAGCGATAGGGAGGGTTGAGACCCTGGAGAGATTTGAACACGAGGATGAGGATTTTGAAATCAAGGCATTACTGGACTGGGAGCTAGTGTAGGTCAGTGAGAACAGGGGTCATAGGTGAATGGGTCTTGGTACGAGTTAGGAATACTAGATAGTGGTATCAAACATCTGGCACTGAGCAAGCAGAGAGGGAATGAAACATGGAGATTGGGAAGAGACAACTAGTAAAGAGAGAGAAATCTTCGGACAAAAACACTTTGGACCAAACTAATGAATTTATTGGAACTCAGCCTAATTTTTATAACACTAGATGCTTCATTTACATAGGATTACATCGGATATACAGCACAGAAACAGGCCATTCGGCCCAACCAGTCCATGCCGGCGTTTATGCTCCACTCGAGCCTCCTCCCGTCTTTCCCCATCTAACTCTATCAGCATAACCCTCTATTCTCTTCTCCCTCATATGCTTATCTAACCTCCCCTTAAATGCATCTATACTAGTCGCTTCAACCACTCCCTGTGGTAGCGAGTTCCACATTCTCACCACTCTCTGGGTAAAGAGGTTTCTTCTGAATTCCCTATTTGATTTCTTGGTGACTATTATATAGTAATGGCCCTTTCAGCATTCTGAAGGGACCGCTCCCTCCGCGACACCCTGGGCCACTCCTCAATCACCCCCAACAGCCCCTCCCCTTCCCACGGCACCTTCCCGTGCAAGCGCAGGAGGTGCAACACCTGCCCTTTTACCTCCTCCCTTCCCACTGTCCAGAGCCCAAACACCCCTTCCAGGTGAAACAGCGATTTCCTTGTACTTCTTGCAATTTAATATACTGTATTCGCTGCTCATGATGCGGTCTCCTCTACATTGGGGAGTCCAAACGCAGATTGGGTGACCGCTTTGCGGAACACCTCTGTTCAGTCCGTAAGGGTGACCCTGAGCTTCTGGTCGCCTGTCACTTTAATTCTCCGCTCTACTCCCACTCTGACCTCTCCGTCCTCGGCCTCTTACACTGTTCCAATGAAGCTCGAGGAACAGCACCTCATCTTTCGATTAGGCACTTTACAGTCTTCTGGACTCAACAATGAGTTCAACAATTTCAGACT
The DNA here is from genome assembly GCA_030390025.1 of Squalus acanthias. NCBI lineage: Eukaryota > Metazoa > Chordata > Chondrichthyes > Squaliformes > Squalidae > Squalus > Squalus acanthias. Next base: position 23,534 of record JASTWF010001252.1, on the reverse strand, counting down.
ATAACCTCGGCCCCTATTTTTTCAGATGGAAGCTGTTGATGATTCTGCCGTTCCCATTTACACCTCATCTAAACCCATCTTTTGTTTCTTAACTTGTCTCATTACCATCTCCTTTTGCTTTGTCCAATCATACCTTTTGTCATTTAATCTCTCCTGCCTTCCACCCTATTACAGACCTTCCCTTTTGTTCTTTCCTCCCCTCCCCCCCTTTCCCTGCCCCTACACCTGCTTAAAATCTGTTGCACTCCAACTTTTTCCAGTTCTGACGAAAGGTCATCATCCTGAAACGTTAACTCTATTTCTCTCTCCACAGATGCTGTCTGACCTGCTGAGTATTTCCAGTATTTTCTGTCTTTATTTTATATTGATGGCCTCTAGTTTTGCTCTTCCCCACAAGTGGAAACACTCTCTCTGTGTTTGCTCTGTCAAAACCTTTCATAATTTTAAAGACCTCTGTTAGGTCATCGCTCAGCCTTCTCTTTTCAAGAGAAAAAGAGACCCAGCCTGTTTATCCTTTCCTGATAGGTATAAACTCGCATTAGAATCATAGAATGATAGAATGGTTACAGCACAGAAGGAGGCCATTCGGCCCGTCGAGCCCGTGCCGGCTCTCTGCAAGAGCACTTCAGCTAGTCCCACTGCCCCGCCCTTCCCCCGTAGCACTACAAATATTTTTCCTTCAAGTACTTATCCAATTCCCTTTTGAAAGCCGTGATTGAATCTGCCTCCACCACCCTCTCAGGCAGTGCATTCCAGATCCTAACCACTCGCTGCGTAAAAAAGTTTTTCCTCACGTCGCCTTTGGTTCTTCTGACAATCACCTTAAATCTGTGTCCTCTAGTCCTCGACCATTCCGCCAATGGGAACAGTTTCTCTCTATCTACTCTGTCTAGACCCCTCATGATTTTGAACACCTCGATCAAATCTCCTCGCAACCTTCTCTGCTCTAAGGAGAACAACCCCAGCTTCTCCAGTCTATCCACGTAACTGAAGTCCCTCATCCCTGGAAACATTCTTGTCAATCTTTTCTGCACCCTCTCTAAGGCCTTCACATCCTCCCTAAAGTGCGGTGCCCAGAATTGGATACAATGCTCCAGTTGAGGCCGGACCAGTGTTTTATAAAGGTTCATCATAATTTCCACACTTTTGTACTCTATACCTCTATTTATGCAGCCCAGGATCCCGTTCTGGGATCATCCTTGTAAATCTTTTTTGCACTCTCTCCAGTGCCTCCTTTTTACAATATGGCGACCAGAATTGTACACAGTACTCCAAGTGTGGTCTAACCAAGGTTTGATACATGTTTAGCATAACTTGTTTACTTTTCAATTCTATCCCACTAGAATTAAACTCGAGTGCTTGGCTTGTATGGTTTATTTAACATAAGGATTTAGCGCGAGACACTCTGTGGCTCAGGAGAACACACAAGACTTGCATTTCTTTCAACCAGTACGAGTTTACTTTATTCAACTGTCTTGTCCTGAACTGCCTCACTTTCCCGGGAATAAATCATTAAATAAAAGGCAGTGCTTGTTCTAAATCAGATAACACCTGATCTAATCACCAGGCAGTCGAACTGCAGAATAAAATAGTGTCGCCGCATGTTAGGAGCTAGTAAAGGGAGAGAAAGGAAAGATTCGCAGGGCTATGCGGAGAGAGCAGGGGAGTGGGACTAATTGGATAGCTGAGCCAGCACAGGCACGATGGGCCGAATGGCCTCCTTCTGTGCTGTAGGATTCTATGATTCAGCTTCCCTTCCCAAAACAACAACCAACATTTATATAAATTTATATAACCACTGTGTCTATTGACACCACTATGTCAGCCAATGAGTTGGAGGTGGAGCGGGACTTATGGCAGGACTCACAGCAAACAGAGTCTATTGAAATAGAGTCTCTACAACTACAGCAAACAGAGCTCATGACCAAACTACAGCAAAGTCTCCTGATAAACAGCAGGGTGATTTCACCAGTAAAATGCAGTGAGTGGGGGATAGTTACACTCAAACTATGTGTAAAATCAGTCCCAGTCCAGGTGTGATTGACAGGGGAATTGCCCAATCAGCTCCATTCCGCCTGGGAATAGCGGTGTCAGTATATGCAGCCTTATATAATGCCTTGAACATAATACAATGTCCTGAGAGACTCCACATAGGACAGTGGCAGCAGGGTAGGAGCAATTCCAGCAGTGGGTGTGTACATGATGTACATTATTCATTTCCTAAAGCGAGCTCTGGCGAGGCCCCTCATCAATGTTTCATTTTTTCATACTTTGTTCGGTTTTCCCAATTTACAGCCGGAAATCGTGCCAACCAGATCGGAAAAGTGGGCGGAGATCCGTTACACGGCCTCTTACTGAAGCGCACGCATTCCTGGGGCGGGCAAGGGAAAATGGGAATGGGTTCCCCTAAAACACACGATACTTCATTTAAATATTAATTTGGGGGAGGGGCATCCCTCGTCCCATCTCCAGACATTCTTAATGATGCGCGCGTGAGTGACCTATCCAGGGTTGCTAGGCAGCAGTAAGTGTAAGGGAGTTTGCTTAAAGGTCACAGTAATGTGAAGGTCAGCGTATCCGGTCATTTCTTGACCCTCTTTCTCTTTCGTTCATGTTTTCTCTTTGGTTGGCACTTAGGTTACCGTGTCCCCCAGTGGGAACCCCCACCTGAGCTGTTGGAAGGCCAGCCGAGAGATGCCAGGCACAGTTGGCGCTACGAGAGGTGCCCTGCGCCCAGCTGCAGACAGAGGTGCACGAACCACACTTTGGCCGACAGTTAGTAGAGGCAGAGGCTCCTCTTCTCAAAGGACGCTGGGACTACTGATCGGAAAGCACCACCAAGGCCTGATTCACCATAATGTTAGCAGCTGTCATGGGAGCACCCCAATCACAGTAGCACCTGGCAGTGTCATACTTGGCTCAGTTGGTCGCACTCACATCTCTACGTTAGAAGGTGGTGGGTTCAAATCCCACTTGAGCACATAATCTAGACTGACACTCCAGTGTAGTACTGAGGGAGTGCCGCACTGTCAGAGAGATATTGGGCTCAAAATTCGATAGGCCCTGAAAACGGGCGCAGGGATTGCGATGCGCGATCAGCCCACGTCCATTTAAAGGAATGCGTGCAGCCTGCTAATTACAATGATTGCAGAGTTCAGCCCAGCCCTGTACATGTTGCTGAGTGACTGCACGCTCAGCAGGGGGGCCCCAAGTTCATACGAGGCTAGCTCCAATTAAAGCAAGCCTCCACTTCTTAAAGGCAGTCTGCACCTCTTTAAGGGGAGGTTCATTCTGCCTGCAGCAGCTCATGAAACTTGTTGTGGAGGCAAGTCTCAGAAAGTACAAGAGTGAAAAATGGCTCAACAGGCCAGAAAAAGGGCTCCAAGGTTCTTGGACGCAGTACTAGAAGCCTTAGTGCAGGGGGTGGAAAGGAGGAGACAGGTCCTCTATCCACAGGGGGTCAGGAAGGCCTCCAGACACACACTGCGAAGGCAGTGGCAGCAGATAGACGACGAGGTCAGTGCCAGCAGTCTTGCCCCGAGGATGCAGTCACAAAAGAAATTCAATGGCCTCACATGAGTGGTCGAGGTCGGTGAATGCATCTTCGAATGCCGTCTCCCTCCCTCTCATGCTGCAGCGCAAGGGGTACTGCAACTAGAGCCCCCGTGACTGGGAGTAAGTGGTGCTCGCAGAGGCCTTCCAGGAGCAGCCAACGTCCAGCAGCACTCCCTGCACACGTTACCAACTTTTCAAATCTCTTCCAGCGACCCAGTACTCCTACAAACTCTGCAAGAGCCAGTACATATCAATAAGCAACTAAGCTGCAAGTTGGATGTATCTCTTTAAGTAGTGATGGTCGTGGGGTTCATCATGTGGCTGAACGCACGTTCAGCTGTGCGTGTTCAGGAGAGGCCGTTGAATGGAGCGGCGCGGTTGAAAATGGCAGGTCGTGCGTCAAATAAGCGTTACACGCTGACTGACATCACGCTCTGCCTACTCTGCATACTGCCAGCCCACGCACGTACCACCCGCTCTATTGCCCTGACCAAGATGGCGTTCAGCGCGGACTGCGCCGGAAGTGGGGGGAGGTGAGGCGGACGCCATTATTCATTGAAAACTTCAGCCGTTACGGAGCCGAGTTTCACGGCTGTTAAACCGAGCCACCTTCTGCCCTCTCAATTGGACGTAAAAGATGTCACGCCACTATTCGAAGAAGGAGAGTTCTCCTGGTAGCCTGGCCAGCATTCACCCCTCACTCAACACAGGTCATTCATCTCGTTGGCTAGTTCTAGCACCTTGCTGTGAGCTAATTGACTACTGTGTTGGCTGACATAAATAATCACTGCACTTCAAAAGTAATTCAGTGAAGAGCTTTAGCATTTCCAGAGGATTTGAAAAGTGCTATGTAAATTTAAACTCTTTGTTCTTTAGGCACTTGGGCTACAAGGAGAGGTTCAGGGAGCTGGGAATGTTTACACTGGAGTAAAGGCGGCTCAGGGGAGACTATATCAAAGGTTAGAGATAAAGTGAGAGTTAATACATTGATTGACAGAAACACAAACTCTGCAACCAGGAGGCTCAAGACCAGAAGAACGGGTGAACAGACAGATTAGATTCAAAGACCTCACCCTGAGTGTGGGGAATGTGTGGAACGAACTGCCCAGTGAGACACTGGAGGTGGAGAGTGTCGGCAGATTCAAGGGGGAGATGGATAGATCTTTGACTAAAGAGGGGGTATCAGAGGCAGCAGCCTGGAAATGACAGTCGGTGATACCAGCGGACGAAGGGTTAACACATTCCTCTGGCTGGTCATTTAAAGCAGAGAGCAACAAGTATTTCTTAAATGGTTCCGCGAACATAGCAGACAGAGGGATGCCAGATGAACAGGCAACAGTAATTTATAGGCTGCAGTATAGACAGACCGAAAGGGCCTTTACAGACACTGGACAGAGGAACAGGAGGAGGCCATTCAGCCCCTCCAGCCTGTTCCACCATTCAATTAAACCTGTACCTCAACTCCATTTACCCTGTGCTCCTGATTCGAATCTAACTCAACCACAGTTGCAGAAATGACGCCACAGCTGAGGAAACGTTGCTCTGCCGGCCCTGGGGCTCACCCTTAGATTATTGGCACATTCTGATGGTGTCACAACCCCCTGTCATTTCACTCTCAATCTCATTGCTCCGATGTGAGATCCACTGTTCTGAACAAATACACTGAATTTCATTTTTTCAAATCGAAACTAATGCAAAATGATACTGATAGCAGCTCCATCCATGACTCAGTGCATCGGCCCAGTGAGACCCTGAGCTATCAAGGAATAGGACAACCCCTACCCTCCTCTCCCCCATCCAGTCCATCCCTGACTCTGATTATCTTCACAGCCCCTACCCTCCTCTCCCCCATCCAGTACATTCCTGACTCTGGTTATCTTCACAGCCCCTGCCCTCCTCTCCCCCATCCAGTACATTCCTGACTCTGGTTATCTTCACAGCCCCTACCCTCCTCTCCCCCATCCAGTACATTCCTGACTCTGGTTATCTTCACAACCCCTGCCCTCCTCTCCCCCATCCAGTACATTCCTGACTCTGGTTATCTTCACAGCCCCTACCCTCCTCACCCCCATCCAGTACATTCCTGACTCTGGTTATCTTCACAGCCCCTGCCCTCCTCGCCCCCATCCAGTACATTCCTGACTCTGGTTATCTTCACAGCCCCTGCCCTCCTCGCCCCCATCCAATACATTCCTGACTCTGGTTATCTTCACAACCCCTGCCCTCCTCTCCCCCATCCAGTAAGTGCCTGACTCTGATTATCTTCACAGCCCCTTCCCTTCTCTCCGCCATCCAGTACGTCCCTGACCTTGTTTATCTTCACAGCCCCTACCCTCCTCTCCCCCATCCAGTACGTCCCTGACTCTGATTATCTTCACAGCCCCTGCCCTCCTCTCCACCATCCAGTACGTCCCTGACTCTGGTTATTTTCACAGCCCCTACCTTCCTCTCCCCCATCCAGTACGTCCCTGACCTTGTTTATCTTCGTAGCCCCTACCTTCCTCTCCCCCATCCAGTACGTCCCTGACCTTGTTTATCTTCATAGCCCCTACCCTCCTCTCCCCCATCCAGTACGTCCCTGACCTTGTTTATCTTCACAGCCCAGGCCCTCCTCTCTGCCAGCCACGTTTCACTGAACCCGACCACACGGAGGTGTGGGTTCCTGATCGGTGTCTCCGGTTGGAAGACTGCAGCTCCTGATGGGAGAACTCTGGCTGGACGCAGCAATATTCTAGACCCTGATTAGATCCTGGTAGAAGGCGGGCAGCTCCCGCAAGGACACATGGATACCAAACAGCTACCAGTTGGTTTATGATCGGCGCTCGACCCCTGTAGGACAGCACACAGCAGTCCTGTTCAGCACCCTAATCAAGCGGTGACTTTGGGTTAGATACAGGACCGTGGGTAACACACAGCAAAAACACAAGTTTGATGCAAGGTAAAAGTAGTACCCTGACCTGTCAATCATTCCCAGGACAGGTCATGTATAACACAGTAAGTTCAGTGCCCCTTGGCTGGGGAACGGGTAAATCAGCCGTGGTCCCCTGCTCCTGATCACTATCCAGTCACCGCTGCTTTCTGGGTATAGTGGAGCGTTTTTTGGGAAGGCTGAAGTAATTTGCTGTTTTGTGGTTTGTGTACAGTATTTGGGTTTTTAAATTAATCTCACGGTCACAATGCCTGAACACAGATTTCACCCTTTATTTTCCCAAGAAGACACAAAACCCGGACTGGAGATATTTGTGCACCATTGTTTGGAGTGCAGTGCAGAATACAACAAATCAGTCCTTGGGTCCTCAAAACACAAGCCTCTTTGTCAGTTTGAATTCTCTTGTGGTTTCCTTTTTTTATTAGGTATTCAGGAAAGAAAAGTGAAGACTGAGAGGTGACCTGATAGTGCTCTTTAAAATGATGAAGGGGTTCAATGTTCAATAGGGTTGATGTAGAGATGATGTTTCCACTTGTAGTGGAGATCAAAACTAGGGGTCATGAATATAAGATCGTCACTAATAAATCCAATAGTGAATTCAGGAGAAACTTCTTTACCCAGAGAGTGATGGGAATGTGGAACTCACTACCACAGGGAGTGATTGAGGCGAATAGCAAAGATGCATTTAAGGGGAAGCTAGATAAGTGCATGAGGGAGAAAGGAATAGAAAGTTATGTTGTTAGGGTGAGATGAAGTGAGGTGGGAGGAGGATCGTGTGGAGCATAAACATTGGCATGGAACTGTTGGGCCGAATGGCCTGTTTCCGTGCTGTGAATTCTATGTAAGCTTTTTTGAAGCCATTATGCAGATAGAGGTACTGTTGGGAATGTGAATGTTGTAATAATATAGACAAAGGCTGCAGTCCTGCGCCTATAGGCCAAGGATGAATTCTTCAACACTGAGTCTAATATTTCCCGTTTATTAAAAATTAACAGTTACATTGTCATTGCCAACACCGGGATTACAAAGGATGCTTCACCACAGAAGACACACACATTCACAGTCAGGTGAGCTCAACTCTCCAGATGCCTCCCTAATTCATCTCCCTACCTTTGGCTGTGATTTTACCCCGTGTATACTGTTTCTAGCTGCACTAGTCCATAGGCTCCTGCATTCCATTACCATCAATCCGCTTTCGATACTAATCCCCGTCAAGCTATCCCCAGGCCTGTTAAACATTATGTTCTCAAAAGTGCACAGCAAGTCCCAATGTTTGGGTTAGAAAGGCTCAACAAGAGAACTGAGTCTCCAGTTGTGGGGTGGGGAGTGGGTGATAAAGTGAATCTAAATGTAAACATGTGCTAGCTGGCCTTAGAGAATGCTGTAGCTAGGGCTCGTTTCTCTATGAAAAGAGAAGATTGAGGTCTTTCAAATTATGAAGGGGTTCAATAGGGTAGACATAGAGAAGATGTTTCCACTTGGAGGTAATCCCAAAACTAGAGGCCATAAATAAAAGATAAGCACTAGTAAATCTAATAATGAATTCAGGAGAAACTTCTTCTACCTCTTCCTTTAAAAATATTCAAAGTCTCTGCTTCCACCGCCCTCTGAGGAAGAGAGTTCCAAAGACTCACGACCCTCTGTGAGAAACAATTTCTCCTCATCTCTGTCTTAAATGGGCGACCCCTTATTTTTAAACAGTGACCCCTAGTTCTAGGTTCTACCACAAGAGGAAACATCCTCTCCACATCCACCCTGTCACGACCCCTCAGGATCTTATATGTTTCAATCAAGTCACCTCTTACTCTTCTAAACTCCAGCGGATACAAGCCTCGCCTGTCCAACTATTCCTCATAAGACAACCCGCCCATTCCAGGTATTAGTCTAGTAAACCTTCTCTGAACTGCTTCTAACGCATTTACATCCTTCCTTAAATAAGGAGACCAATACTGTACACAGTACTCCAGATGTGGTCTCACCAATGCCCTGTATAACTGAAGCATAACCTCCCTACTTTTGTATTCAATACCCCTCGCAATAAACAATAACATTCTATTAGCTTTCCGAATTAATTGCTGTACCTGCATACTAACCTTTTGCGATTCATGCACTGGGACACCCAGAACCCTCTGCATCTCAGAGCTCTGCATTCTCTCACCATTTAGATAATATGCTTTTTATTCTTCCTGCCAAAATGGACAATTTCACATTTTCCCACATTATACTCCATTTGCCAGATCTTTGCCCACTCACTTAACCTATCTCTCTCCCTTTGTAGCCTCTTTATGTCCTCTTCACAATTTACTTTCCTTCCTACCTATCTTTGTGTCATCAGCAAATTAGGCAACCATACCTTCGGTCCCTTCATCCAAGTCATTTATATAAATTTGTAAAACTTTGAGGCCGCAGCACTGATCCCTGTGGCACACCACTCGTTACATCTTGCCAACCAAAAAATGACCCATTTATGCCTAATCTCTGTTTCTTGTTAGCTAGTCAATTTTCTTTCTATGGCAATATGTTACCCCTGACACCATGAGCTTTTATTTTCCACAAAAGGCGGCAGTGACCAGGTAGGCCCACAGAGGCGGCGGACCTGGGTGGAGCGACAGCGGTGAGGTGGCGGCAGTGACCAGGTAGGCTTACCAATCTGAGCCCCGAGAGCGGGAGAGAGAGAAGTAAAAAATAATCAAAGTGTGACGTCACCGGAAAGCAGGTAAGTGATTGGTTGGTGAGTATTTCTCTTTTTCTCCATTTTCCAAACTTAAATTTTTTGGTTTATAGTTTCTAGGGTCTCTGTGGTGTAGCGGGGACAATTGGTAAACAAGGGCCCTATATCATTTAATTATAGTATAATTGGTGGGATTGATTTGATATAATTTAAGTTCAATTAATTAAAGGGTAAGTCATGGCAGCACAGCTCGGCGCCATGCTATGCTCCTCCTGCGCTATGTGGGAAATCGGGGACGCTTCCTGTGTCCCTGATGACCATGTGTGTGGGAAGTGTATCAGGCTGCAGCTACTGGCAGACCGCATTGCGGCGCTGGAGCTGCGAATGGATGCATACTGGAGCACGTTTAACCAGTTGGTCACACCGCAGGTAAAGGCTGCACAGGCAGAAAGAGAATTGGTGACCACCAGGCAGAGTAGTAGGCGCAGGCAGGTAGTGCAGGAGTCCCCTGTGGACATCCCCCTCTCAAACAGATATACCGCTTTGGATACTGTTGAGGGGGATGGCTTATCAGGGGAAGGCAGCAGCAGCCAACTTCCTGGCACCAGGGGTGGTTCTGCTGCACAGGACGGGAGGAAAAAGAGGGTTAGAGCTATAGTGATAGGGGATTCTATTGTAAGGGGAATAGATAGGCGTTTCTGTGGCAGCAAACGAGACTCCAGGATGGTGTGTTGCCTCCCTGGTGCAAGGGTCAAGGATGTCTCAGAGCGACTGCAAAACATTTTGGAAGGGGAGGGTGAACAGCCAGTTGTCGTGGTGCATATAGGTACCAATGATATAGGTAAAAAACGGGATGAGGTCCTAAAAGCTGAATATAGGGAGTTAGGAGATAAATTAAAAAATAGGACCTCAAAGGTAGTAATCTCAGGATTGCTACCAGTGCCAGGTGCTAGTCAGAGTAGAAATCGAAGGATATTTCAGATGAATACGTGGCTAGAGGAATGGTGCAAGGGGGAGGGATTCAAATTCCTGGGATATTGGAACCAGTTCTGGGGGAGGTGGGACCGGTACAAATCGGATGGTTTGCACATGGGCAGGACCGGGACCGATGTCCTTGGGGGAGTGTTTGCTAGTGCTCTGGGGGAGGGTTTAAACTAAAATGGCAGGGGGTTGGGAACCTGAGCAGGGAAACAGAGGAAAGGGAAACAAGAATAGAAGCAAAAGTCAGGAAGGAAAAAAACAAATCAGAGAAATCAAGGGTTTAAATCAAACGTGGCCACAGTAAAAAAAAAATTCTAAAAGGTCTAAGAGCATTAAAAAAACAAGCCTGAAGGCTTTGTGTCTTAATGCGAGGAGCATTCGTAATAAGGTGAATGAATTAGCTGCGCAAATAGAGGTAAACGAATATGATATGATTGGGATTACGGAAACATGGCTCCAGGGTGACCAAGGCTGGGAACTCAACATACAGGGGTATTCAATATTCAGGAAAGATAGGCAAAAAGGAAAAGGAGGTGGGGTAGCATTGCTGGTTAAAGAGGGGATTAACACAATTGTAAGGAAGGATATTAGCTCTGATGATGTGGAATCTGTATGGGTAGAACTGAGAAATACCAAGGGGCTGAAAACGCTCGTGGGAGTGGTGTATAGACCCCCAAACAGTAATACGGAGGTTGGGGATGGCATTAAAAGGGAAATTAGAGAAGCGTGCAATAAGAGCACAGCAGTTATCATGGGCGACTTTATTCTACATATAGATTGGGCTAACCAAATTAGTAACAATACTGTGGAGGAGGAATTCCTGGAGTGTATACGGGATGGTTTCCTGGTGTAAGGGATACTCTCCTGACCCTGCGTGTCTCGTAGCCTGTGAGGTTCACGCGGCTCTGTGCAGCCTGTATGTCAGTGCGGGTCTAGGCCTGGTCTCCAGCCAGTCTGGGAACACTAGACACCCCTGTGAGTGGTTCGAATCACTCTCCCTTACGGTTCTAGACACTGGACTTAGATGCGAGAGCAGTAATGGAGATAAAACTCATGTAGACTTGGTTTGAACGGTACGAAATGGAAAATCTTTATTGCATGATACTTAAAATTATGAAATACATGTCATATGCACAGATTAATGACAGTACAATCTTACAAACAGTTATAATCACTCTTAGGGAAACGAGGAACGACCAGCACAACGTAAATAGGGCACACATTACAAATATCCTTAAACTTTAAACCCTCCCCTATCAATAACTATCCTAAAACTAGCTTCGTAGGATCCCGAGACTCATGCTCACCACTCGTAATAACTCGGAGAAAATCCCGAATAGCTGATCGGATGTTTTTTCACCGCAGCACCCACGTGTTGGTCAGGAGATCTCCTGGTCCCACTTGTTTACTACTTCTGCTGCTCGGTCAGTCGGCTGGACCGTCCGCTGTAGTGAAGACCTCTGTTGGTGGACTTTACAGTTTAGTCGAGGAGCACCGTTGTCAATATCACTGATACGATGTGTTTGCACAGTCCAGTTATCGTCGATGCAATATGTCTTGTTAAAGAAGAAAACTTCCTGTCGAGAAGACTTGGCTGATCGACCTACAGGCGCGGTCGGGATTTACTGACCGTGGCGATGGATAAGGTCTTCTTCTCTTCTCCTCTCATCTCATCTCATCTCATCTCATCTCATCCCGGGCCTTCGGTTCCGCTGCCAGCTACCAACATAGGTCTTTGCAACAGTCTTTTACCCAGGAGCAGCCACGATGATAACAGCAGCAAGCGGCAAGAGTCAAGAGCAAAAGAGCAAGAGTCACGAACACGAGGCAAGAGAGCGAATGGACGGTTTGGGCCTGCAATTATAGTGCACAGTTCTTCCGTTTCCCGCCCAACTACAATGTCCATTCTTTTGTTTAAGGTTTGGCGCCCAAAAATGTCCTGTATGGGTGATCTCTGTCCTTAATGGGTTTCGGGGCTACTCCTGAATGTTTGAGTACCTGTTAATATTTCTCCCATTGTCAAATCGGTCGGTGTTCCCCCTGGAGGGGTTTGGGGCTTCCAAGTGTCCTGTATAACTACCTGCTAACGGCTCTCTCATCGTAGAGCCGTTGGGAGTTTACATATTAATGTCCTTTGGATGGGCCCTTGATGGCTTTCCTTTGTACCTGGGAGACCGATTCCAGTATCGATGTTTATACTGTAAACCCATAATGTCCTGTGTATTGTCTTCACTGTGCTGAATCGTTATCGATCCTGCAAAAATGTTTATTGGAACGCCATCTTGTCTGCCTGCCGAAAAGTCTCGAATGTTCTGTCACGCGGTACGGCGGCCATTTTACAGGCTGCTTGTGTCCAATTTAAACCTGACAGCATTCCGTTGAAATAAAAGCTGTTTTGAACGAAACTTGTGTTTTCTCCTTATTAAAATGAAATCGCGATAATTGCGAATTCTACAGTCCCTCCTGTTGATGCGAATAACTCCGCTTATCGTATCAAAAACTCAGTGGTGAGCAATCTTATCTCGATTTCACTCCGAATCCAGTAAATTAATCCCATAAAATTTTAACTTCACTAGGGTCTCTGTGTCGTCCTTATTTCCCAAGAAAATCACACTTTATATCACCATAGGCATCATTTGCCCTTAAACTTACCCACTTGTTTTCCTTCCCGGCGTAACCAGGCCGATACCTCACGCATCACCTGTATATTTATCTTTTATTCAAGGGAAGGAAAAACAAAACCCAAAAAAAACCAAACAATCAACACCATCACCAAAATAAACAAATCCCAACTCTTAAACATGTCGAGTTTCCAACGTATTTACACTGAGTACAAACTTCCGCGGCGCACGTGGCGAGCGGGAGTGACGCCGTTTTCCCATTACACTGCGCTCTCATCGTGCACGCGCACGTAACGTTCTCGCCACTCTCCCGTGTTCTCATGCTTGGTGAGGCGCTTGTCTCTTTTACAATGTATGAACAAAAGGTATACTACAATAAACACTTGACAGACGACTAAAATGTGGGAGGCTATTCTGACCCATGAGGGCACTTCAATATTCGTGAACAGATTCCACCACGGTGGAACCACTATGTCCAAAATGTCTGTACCTATCTCGACAGTTTTCTGCTCTAAGGTATAAAAATGCTTTTGTGACACCGCGACGGCTTTCAGAAGTTTGGTTAAATGCTCGGGGAGAGGGGGAATGAGGTACCCAAAATGTGCGACAAATCGCTGCAAGTCGGTAAAATTCTCTTTTACTGTGAGATGAACAGTGGATGGTTCAGGGATTGGGATAATTCGCTGTTGTGCTACTTGAACTTCAGCCCTGGGTTTAAAACAGAAACTGCTGTCACTCACCGGACACCGGCTACGGTTTCCATGCTGGTAGTGTTGCGCTGCAGTGGTAACACAATATGCTCCACCCCCGATGTATGCTACCTGCGGAGGCACATGATCTTGGGCCATTGCCTCCATGGTGCAATTCATGGACTTGGCGCCAGCCGTTCTGAACCCGCACTGTGGTGTTAAAAAGGCATTCAAGTGCTGGGGGCACAGTATTATGTGTGCTCCCCTGCCACGACAACCAGAGAGATCTGTACCTGTCATCGTTTGCTCCCAGCGGATGACGTAAGGTGGAACCGCTGCATAACGAATGTGGGCTCCCCCCTGAATGACACCAATGTTCTCTACCCGATACACCGGGGCGGGCTTTGCTGTGTTGCCCAAAACCGGCATGCGTAATACTATTCCCATAATAGTATGGTTTGAACGTCCGCAGTCCACGGGGACTGGGTAAGCTTCTGAAGCTAGCCTGAGCTGGCACGGACTTAATGCATTCTGAAAAGGGTGGAGCGCCCGCAGGTGTTTGTTACTTATCCAGGACGGGACCAACCTCCAAATTACTGCGGCCCTCGCCCAGTAACCACGCCCCGTAAAGCACGCACACCTCGTTCTGCGCAGCTTGATCGGATGCATTCCGATCTTCCCTAATCAGGGCATTTACCGTACGCGCATGTTTCTCCAGCTCTGCTATAATCTCTTTTAAGTGTAGTGTCATGGCTTGGTCCTCGTGCAGACCCGACCCTACCACTTTATTCTCATCTGTAAGAATATCCTTTAACTGTGTTTTTAAACCATTAATCTGGGTCTGCAGCTCCACACTGTCTAGAGCGTTGACCACAGATGTCCCTGTGTTAAAAGCGGTGAACGCATCGTTCACCAAACCCCTTCTTTGCCTCCCTACTTGGTCCAAAACTTCCTGCGGTGCGGTGTATAAACTTGTCTTATCGATTTCTGCAAAATCAAATTCGTAAAATTGCCTGAACATCTTGGTCAACAGGACCTGGTACAACTGTTCCGTCTTTTTGGGGCACCACTCTGGTAACCGTACCTCAGTGAGATTTAAAATCACCGAGGCCACCGCGTAATGTACCCCTGAAATAGTATCTGGTCTGTGGGGACCAGTACCAAACCGTTCCCGGGTCCCTTACTAGTTTTAGGGCACCCTTCCTCTTCAGTTAGAACCACCGGAATCGTGGGCGGGGCTTTGCGTGGGCGCGTAATGAGCTCAGTGGCATTTACTGGGATCGGAGAGTATGGGGCTCCGCACCCCCTGGTGCTCGCATCCCACCTCATCCCCTGTCCGTTATCCTGCCACTGGTTAATAAAGAATATGGAGATGCCTTTGGGGCAAACGTACTTTGACCCCCACATACAAACATAAATCCCCTCATCTGGTTCCCACCATTTGTCCCAACAGACTTTCACTTGTCCATCTGTCCCCGTAATTGTCCGATGGGTATTATTACCCAGTCGCTCCCACTCAACCGAGAGTTCCTCATAGTTTTGCTCAGCTTTCGCAGCCACCACCATCGGCTCAATGGGACATTCCCACTGCAGGTCAAACAAATCCGTTTGCCGACGGTGACGCTGATCCTGGGTGCGATGATCCGTACTTTGGGGCACATTAAAGAAGTCTCTTTGTAGGCGAACCCCGATGTGCTGGAATACTCCGTTGAGTTCGTTCCCAGCCATCCTGGCCACCTTCCCTTGTGGAAATAGGTGCTGGTCCCTTCTGCCTTCCGTCTTCCGGTTCCATCCACCGCGATGGGGGCCGTGTCCCCGGAACATCCAAACACCACGACATCCTTGGTGAGGCCCCGATAGGCCAATCCACATCCGATTGCCACGAGCAAAACTAGAAGTCGTTCCATCCTTCCTTGGTTCCTGTGATCAGATAGAATGAGGTAGCCAGCCTCGCAAAAAGTCTCTGGCTTTTGTGAAGGGTGAGCGGGTCCCCTGACCTCGCCTCACGTAAACTTCAACGTTTGCTAAATAGACTTCCTCTAAACCTAGCCTTAAAACTCCCATCATTTGTCGTTATCTGTTAAAACACTACAAACTTAAACTTATTAAAAACTACTTAAAACTTTAAACTAAAACCTAAAACCTTAAACTAATAACTTTACAATGCCGCCCGTTCTCAGGGCGGCCCCTTTAAATCCTGAGAAGGCTGCTGCGAGCTCTTCCCGACGGTGGGAGGGCACTGACCCTTCCCTCTGATCTGCCGCAGCCTGTTGCTGCGCTGACCCTTTCCTCTGATCTGCCGCAGCCTGTTACTGCCTCGATGTGGCCTGTCTCTACCCGGGTTATCTTAACCTGAAACTTACGCCCTGGGGCAGCCTGTGGACCTGACCACGTCTTCCTGGGCTGGGGTACTCTGCTTGACCTACGGGGAATTGCTATGGGCGGGGGCTCCGTGACGGACGGACCGGGTCCCGAGACCTTCAACGGGATGACCTGGGGTTCCATCACAGGCGCCAGCCCCGCCTCCGCTGACTCCGCCTCCCTAACCTCGGGGCTGGCAGTTCGGGGCCCCGCCCTGCTCGGCCCAGCAGGCGGCCCTTCACTCGCGAACTCTGCCTCCCCTGAGGACTGGACGTTCAAAGCGGGCGGCCACACCTCTGGGAACCACATAGCGGCTGGCCCGGCCTCCTCTAGCTCCTTCCTCCTGCTGTCGGGACCTGCAGCTTGTGTGTCCACCCCGTATGGATCTCTACCTAGCGGCCCCAATCCTTCCAGACCGTTCCTCTGAAACCACCCGTCATCATCACTATGCTCATCTGCACTATCCTCATCTGACCAGGGTACCCTGGGGTCCTCGTCATCTAACCCCCAACTCCAGAAAAACGCTGCATGATCGTCCGGGATGTCCCTTCCCCTGATGCAAGCTGCTACGCCTGCCTGTGTGCCTTGTGGTCCTACCTGGGGCTGTGTTTTCCCATTGGCGGGATTTACCCCTGTAGTTTTCCCTTGCGCACCCGGCTGGTACAGTTTACATTGGTTTATGTGGAACCACTTAGTGCGCCGAGGTACTTTTACGGCGTAAACCATGGGACTCGCCTTGTCTACAATGTTGTAGGGTCCCATATACAGTGGTTCCAGACTCCCTACTCTGGCGTAGTTTCTGACCATGACCTGGTCTCCTACTTCCCACTCCCGCGTTTTGCGGGGTTCCAGCAACAAGCGATTGCCCTGGTGCTGCCTTCCCATGTTCCCAGCCGCCTGCTCATAAACTTGCTTCAGGCGCTCCAAGAGAGTTTGGGCGAACTTGTCCCTGCTGATCTCTTGAAGCTGACCCTCAGTGAGCACCGGGGCTAGCACATGGGTGGGGGTTCGCATGAGCCTGCCGGTCATTACCTCGTGCGGGGAGTACCCCGTACTTTTTGACTGACTGGCCCGGACCCCCATGAGGACTAAAGGCAGAACTTCCGCCCATTTTTGGGGCGAGTTCCTAGTCTCTTTCCTCAATTTCTCCTTCAGGGTCCGGTTCATACGTTCAACAATCCCGGATGACTGGGGATTGTGTGCTACGTGCCACTTCCCTTCAATGCCCAAAAGCATGAGGGTGTTCTGCATCACCTGGCCGGTGAAATGACTCCCTTGGTCTGACTCCACGAAACGGGGGAGTCCCCACCGCGAGAACACTTCCCGGACCAAGATTTTTGCTGTACCCAGTGCCGTAGCTGTTCGACAAGGGAAGGCTTCCACCCACTTGGAAAACACATCCACCAGGACGAGGCAGTACTTATAACCTCCCTGGGTGGTGGGCAGGGGTCCTATATAGTCGATCTGTATCGACTGCCATGGTCCCTCTACCCTTCTTACGTGTCCCATGGGCACCTTCCTTTTCTGGGGGTCTGGGTTGTTTGCAGCGCACACAAGACAGTTTGCACAGAACTCGCGGACTTGTTCCCTGAGCCCTGGCCACCATCCCGCTTGCTCTACCCGTTGCCAGGTAACCTCGGGCCCGGGGTGCCCTGCCCCTGGTCCCTCGTGAGCCAACTGTGCTGCGGCACAACCCACTGCTCCTCGCGGAACAGCATGCCTTCCTTAACTGAGAGGGTTGCCGTACTGTACGGACCTTCTACCTGCCTCCCCTCAGCAATCGTTTTTAGGACTGCTTTTAGGGCGGGATCCTGGGCTTGGACGGTCTTGAGGTCTAGGGGCAATGCTACCCTGGTGTTCCCGGTATTCCCGTCCCCACCTCGGACCGCTGCTATGGGTCCGGTTCTATAGGGGTTCCAGAAAGTACCGTCGCGGGCACCCTCCCTGGCTAGCGCATCCGCCTGCCGGTTGCCCTCCCCACGGGGCTCTGTGGAGGAGTGAGCTTTCACCTTATGGATGAAAATCTCCCCTTCCTCCCCTACTGCTGCTGCTAAGATCTTCTCCAGCAAGGGCTTTACCGTTAAAGGTCGCCCGTCCGCGGAGGTGTATCCACGGCGGGACCAAATGGCCAGGTATTCCGTACACGAATTGCAGGTGAACATACTGTCCGAGCAAATCGTGTATGGGGTTGGGAAAATGTCTGGGTGGGTTACCACGTACACCACGGCAGACAGCTCAGCCTGCTGCGCGCTCATGGTGCTAGGGAGCTTGATCGCCAGGGCAAGGTCTGCCGCAGGGTCATAAACTCCACACCCTGTGAGTCGCTCGCCAGCAGATACTGTGCTAGACCCATCAACATAAATCTCGCGCCCAGTGGGATGTATCCCGGCCCGTAAACCTATGTTGACTTCCCACACCCCCTCCACCGAACACCGGTGGGCTGTACCGGGGTATACCAAATTGGCCGCAAGCCTGGGCTCGCAAAGACCTTTTACTCTGATGTCCAACTGGGAGAGAAGAAGGGTCCAACGCGCAATGCGTGCGCTGCTTACGGTCCCGTCTTTAATCCTCCCATCCAGAAGCATCTTAGTTGGTGTGTGATGTGTGAGGAGAGTGATGGGAGAGAGCCCTGTGAAGATCGCTGATCTTTTCACAGCCCAATGCGTGGCTAAAAGGTGCCTTTCGCAATTGGAAAAACTTCTCTCCACATCCGTTAATACCCTGGATGAATAGACAACCGGCCTTAGCTTGCCGTGACGCTCTTGGAGCAGCACGGCGCTTAAGCTGTCTCCGCTGGCAGCTACCTCCAGGAAAAACTCCTTCCCCCCATCTATGGCCCCTAAGGCTGGCGCGGTCTGCAGATCCCTTTTTAACTTCTCGAAGGCTGCTTGGCAGCCCTCGTCCCAAAGCCACTCTACTCCCTTATGGAGGAGTCGGAGGAGCGGCGCCGCTGTGGCCGCATAATCCTCGATAAAATCCCTGCAGTAACCGGTCAGTCCCAAGAAGGACCTCACACCCCTTACGTTGTTGGGAATCGGTAATTCTTGTACCGACTCCCTCCTTGCTTTGTCTATGGCTCTTTCCCCAGCGCGTAGGGTCAGTCCCAGGAATTTTACTTCCTGCTGACCGATACGTGCTTTCTTTGGGTTTACTTTAAAACCCTTCTCGCTAACAGCTCCAATAACTCGTCCAGCAGTGGTCCGTGCTCCTCCCTTGAGTCCGTAAATAGGAGCAAATCATCCACATACTGTACTATCTGATTGGGCTGACTAAACTCCTTTAAACTTCCTGCCATACACTGGTGAAAAATACTGGGGCTATTGTGGAAACCTTGTGGCAAGCAGTTCCACGTGTACTGTTGCCCTTTAAACGTAAAGGCAAACTTGTACTGGTCCTCTCGCCGCAGCGGGATGGACCAAAAACCGTTCGAGATATCCAGCACCGTGAACGTGGTCGCGGACGCTGGGATGCTCCCTATTAGGTCAGCAACTGCTGCTACTGTGGGCGCGCAGGCGGGGATGTTACTGTTAAGGACTCTGTAGTCCACCGTGGCTCTCCACGAATTATCCGGCTTCCTAACCGGCCATAATGGGGAGTTCACGTGTGTGGCTATCGGCCTCAACACGCCCTGCTGCACCAAGGAAGACATTGCTGCCTCCATATCGGGTTCTGCTTCTTTGGGAAGTTATACTGCTTTTGGGGTCGGGTCATGGGGTCCCCATCTACGCTGACCTCAAACCCGACCACCCTCCCACAATCGTGCTTGTGGGTTGCAAACGCGTGCATATTATCTGTCACGTACGTTTGCATGTCCGTTGGGACATCTGCGACCATAAGCCTGAGGTCGTAGCCTCCGGATGGCTGTACGGTACACAGGACCCCTGTTTCTTCCTCCCCTTGAATTACCATTACCTTCGCCTTTTTCCCCTTTAGCCCCCAGAGACAGTGATTTCTGAGGTCCACGAGGATCCCGTGTCCCGCTAGCAGATCGGACCCGAGAATACCTCTTCCACCCCCCTTTTGCCATGCCATTAGTATACACTTCCACTTAAGGCGAAGTGTCCCTAAACGAATGGATAGCGGGAGGGAAAACGTGCCAGCCTGTTCTTTCCTGTGAACCCTGCTAGCGTGAATGGGACCTTGGTAGATAGCGGCGAGTCAAAAGGGTCATCTGTATGGATTATGGTGCAAGAAGCTCCCGTGTCCAACAAATAACTGCCCTTTTGTTTCTCTACCTCCATCTCCACCACAGGTCGCCTCCACGCATCATAGCTGAGCGGACACAGGTAGACGGGCTGTGCTGGTTCTAGTCATGGGGCACTATTAGACGGTCCTGCGGCACCTACGGGGCCGGTTGCGACCGCCACCTGTCCACGCGCATTCAAAACCATCTTGCGCATGACTCCTAACACTGCCTCGAGGTCTTCGGGAGAGGTGGGTGCCTTTGCTTCCTTAGCCGGGACAGGCGCCTGGGCTCGGACCGCGGGATTTTTATCCTTGGAATCCTTCCAAGGGTTCCTGCAGTGCTTGCGCCAGTGCCCTGTCTTCCCACACCCGTAACAGGCATTACTTGCCTGTGGGGCGCGATTACCCTCCTGATGCCACTCTCTTTGAGCCGGGGCTGCGGGTCGTACCTCATGTACTCTCCCTTAAAGGGACGTGTTGCCATACCCCTTATGTTACGGTAACCTAACGTGAGTCGATTCAAGACCGACTCTTCCGTAAGGTTGAGGTCATTGGGATCGAACCAGGCTTTTGCCTGCTCTCTAACGGCTGGTAAACTGTTGGCTATTATGCACCTAAGCCAATGAATTAAAGCGGCGCCTTCCACATCTTCGCGCTCGGGCGCACCTAGACAGCTGCGCTCATATACTGGCCACAGCCTGTCGGCAAAAACCTTCGGGGGTTCTCCCTCCATCTGCACTGTCTGTCCCACTCTAGCAAACGGACCTCCGTCGTTCGCTCCCACTACTTCTAGGACCTCATTTTTCAATTCCTCATAACTTTTATTACCCCTCTTGCTATCGCCTGAGAGACACTGAAGGACCGAGCTATCTAATGAGAACAGCAGCATTTTTGCTGTCTCCCCATCATCGCAGCCGTTGATGGCTGCGGCTTGCTCAACTTCCTAAAATGTACGGAAGGGTCGTCTATCTCGGTCAGCTTCCTTACGTGGTTTATCATAGCCCTCAGCTGATGTGAACTGTGAGGCAACACCAGCTGTCCGAGGAGATCCCCCGGTTCTTCCCCACCGTTTTCTGCTTGGGCCCCTTTTAATCCCCGTTACTGGATACAACGATCCCTTTTCTACCTCCTTTTCAACGGGCTCTTTTGTTTCTTCCGTTGCTTCCTCCCTAACCCAGGTTTCTGAATAGCTGGGTGGCGCGGAGGGGCGCAGTGGCTACTACCTCTTCTGCTTTACTTGGTGGGGAATTTCTAAATCTCTCATTTACTATCGGCTGGCGTGCCGACGGATTAATAAGGCACACCATGCCGTTCGCATTTTTCACGGCCTTTTGAGGCTCTCTATCTCTTTTTCGCAGGCGCTATGGTCGGCTCCCTGAAACTTATCCTCAAGGGCCAACTTATACGCCGACCTAACCCCCATTAAGCTCTCTTCTTGAGTTCTTATCTGGGCAGCTTGACGGTTACATCTTTCCTTCATCCTACTCTCGTTTAATTTTGCTTCAGTGATCTGGCACTCGAGATACTCTACCCTTGTTTTAAGGTAACTGGAGACTTCCTGGCTTTCCTGGCGTAACTCATTTAAACTCTTAATGAGCGCCTCCCCTCCAGAAACCTTCTCCTCCATTTCCTCCTCTAGATGCTTGATTCGAGCGGTTAGCGCTGTATTGGTCTGGTTTGAAATCTGGACCTGCCTTTTGTAGCACATAAGCCAGACTGCTTTCTCAACTGCCTTTTTATGCTCCTTACTATCCGTCCACCTTTCAGCTGCCTCTAATGGGCTCTTATCCGCTAACAGTTCGCTTATCCACTTTTTCGTTAGATTAACCTTTCCAAATACGTAATCCGCTATCTTTTCCTGCATCACATTTCGTACAGTCATTCCAAAATCTAACACACTACCCTCTCGCTGCCAGTGTCCTGCCGCGGTCGCCATTTTCTGTAAGGATACTCTCCTGACCCTGCGTGTCTCGTAGCCTGTGAGGTTCACGCGGCTCTGTGCAGCCTGTATGTCAGTGCGGGTCTAGGCCTGGTCTCCAGCCAGTCTGGGAACACTAGACACCCCTGTGAGTGGTTCGAATCACTCTCCCTTACGGTTCTAGACACTGGACTTAGATGCGAGAGCAGTAATGGAGATAAAACTCATGTAGACTTGGTTTGAACGGTACGAAATGGAAAATCTTTATTGCATGATACTTAAAATTATGAAATACATGTCATATGCACAGATTAATGACAGTACAATCTTACAAACAGTTATAATCACTCTTAGGGAAACGAGGAACGACCAGCACAACGTAAATAGGGCACACATTACAAATATCCTTAATCTTTAAACCCTCCCCTATCAATAACTATCCTAAAACTAGCTTCGTAGGATCCCGAGACTCATGCTCACCACTCGTAATAACTCGGAGAAATCCCGAATAGCTGATCGGATGTTTTTCACCGCAGCACCCACGTGTTGGTCAGGAGATCTCCTGTCCCACTTGTTTACTGCTTCTGCTGCTCGGTCAGTCGGCTGGACCGTCCGCTGTAGTGAAGACCTCTGTTGGTGGACTTTACAGTTTAGTCGAGGAGCACCGTTGTCAATATCACTGATACGATGTGTTTGCACAGTCCAGTTATCGTCGATGCAATTTGTCTTGTTAAAGAAGAAAACTTCCTGTCGAGAAGACTTGGCTGATCGACCTACAGGCGCGGTCGGGATTTACTGACCGTGGCGATGGATAAGGTCTTCTTCTCTTCTCCTCTCATCTCATCTCATCTCATCTCATCTCATCCGGGCCTTCGGTTCGCTGCCAGCTACCAACATAGTCTTTGCAACAGTCTTTTACCCAGGAGCAGCCACGATGATAACAGCAGCAAGCGGCAAGAGTCACGAACACGAGGCAAGAGAGCGAATGGACGGTTTGGGCCTGCAATTATAGTGCACATGTTCTTCCGTTTCCCGCCCAACTACAATGTCCATTCTTTTGTTTAAGGTTTGGCGCCCAAAAATTGTCCTGTATGGGTGATCTCTGTCCTTAATGGGTTTCGGGCTACTCCTGAATGTTTGAGTACCTGTTAATATTTCTCCCATTGTCAAATCGGTCGGTGTTCCCCCTGGAGGGGTTTGGGGCTTCCAAGTGTCCTGTATAACTACCTGCTAACGGCTCTCTCATTGTAGAGCCGTTGGGAGTTTACATATTAATGTCCTTTGGATGGGCCCTTGATGGCTTTCCTTTGTACCTGGGAGACCGATTCCAGTATCGATGTTTATACTGTAAACCCATAATGTCCTGTGTATTGTCTTCACTGTGCTGAATCGTTATCGATCCTGCAAAAATGTTTATTGGAACGCCATCTTGTCTGCCTGCCGAAAAGTCTCGAATGTTCTGTCACGCGGTGCGGCGGCCATTTTACAGGCTGCTTGTGTCCAATTTAAACCTGACAGCATTCCGTTGAAATAAAAGCTGTTTTGAACGAAACTTGTGTTTTCTCCTTATTAAAATGAAATCGCGATAATTGCGAATTCTACACTGGACCAATATGTCGAGGAA
>JASTWF010001251.1:0-98944 GCA_030390025.1 Squalus acanthias | reverse complement strand
AACCTCTAATCCTGCAGTTGGAAAGAAGACACTGTTTTATCATAAGGGTGTTACAAATAAAGTGTGACAGGGAACAATACAGGAAGTAAGTGCACACTATACATAAGACTATTATCTATTAAAATCGCTGAGTGCGTAGCAACATTCCATTTCAAAGTGCTTTGAAAAATTGTATGTCAGGCTCCATCTATGGGAGAACCCATTATAAATGTCAACATTAAACTGCAGTACCCATTTTGCCTGTAGGTAATGCTGTAATGGGATATTTCAAGCTTAAATACCACATAACATTAGCTACAAACAATAGCTGCAGAAGAGTATATTTAAAATTAATGCCAAAATAACTGTTTGAGCTTGTGTGCAATTTCAGGCTCTGTCCTGAAAGTGTCAATTTGGAAGCGCATAAAATTGAGGTTTCCTGATGTTTCATTCATCCAGACTTGTTAAGGTCATTTAAAACATTTTAAATTTGAAGTTTTAATTATTTTTTTAGTTCTTTTCTGTTCTCCTAAACTCCTTACCACCTCACTTCACTATTCATGTGCCTCCATTATTGTTCCTCTCACTTACAATCCCTCCCCACTCCCACAGCCTTGTCCACTGCTGGAACCATGTTTCTCACTCCTTACTCAAGCCTGATCCTATTATCCCAGACAGCCCTCAGCTGACTTCTCTTCAATTGCCTTGCCTAAGCCAATAGCTACTCTCCACTCAACACCATTGTCTTTTTATTGTTCCCATTGTCCTGGACAAAATCTTAAAACAGTTCTCTTCCTTCCCCATGCCCATGTCCCCACTAGCTACCATCTGCAATACAGAAACATGGCCCTTTTGAGGTTGTGGTGCCTTTTGTGGAGAGTGATTCGCAGTAGATGCAAGACTCTTAATTATATAGTTATATATCCTACTCTTGATATTTATTGAGTTTTGTGCTATATATCACGTAATTGTAAAAAAAGACCTTGATTACTTCAGTCTGTAAATGCTGCTCTGTGGTAATATCTGCTATTTTGAAAAGTTTGATAGTGCCGCACACAACTGCAGTGAGTCCAGTAAACCGGTTACTGCAAATACTGTAAAATGGGTGGAAAAGCTGCAGCTTCCAGATGATTGGGGCAAAGTCCTTGTACAGGAACTGTTGTTGGATTGTTGAGAGAAGATGGCCCATAAAGTCTTGAAATTTTATCATGTTGAACACAAGTCTGAAATATTATTGACCGTAGCATACAAGAAGGATGTGTGAATTCTATCAACTTTATCTGACTGAAAATATTAGATAATTCTGCTGATCCTGTGCCTGCTGTAGTTTTAAGTGCTGGCCAAAAGCATGCTATTGAGACATGTTGCAGACTATGTGCCCTGTAATTTTTTTTTGGCCCTGCGCCATTCAAAATACCGCACATGCGCAGTTTTTACATTGAAATGCCGGCAGTGCAGGTTCCCTGCAGCAATGCGCAGCCGCGCACCTTACAGGGAACACTGGTTGCAGAAACAGTTGTTTGATATGGTTTCCCTATTTGTGATGAAAGCATAAACCAAGTGCATTATGTCACAGGTTCTGTTTAAATCGGAGTGTTAAAAAGGTACTATAGCCTGTTCCATGATTTGGGTTTGTAAATTTTTTGATTTTTGACTTCAAAATCATCTTTACTGACCTGTAGGTTTTCCTCCCCCACTCCAACGCACCACAGCAAATGGAATTTATTTTTGGCAAGGACAAAAGGATGTTTGTTTGTGCTTGTATTAAAATTGGGTTCTTATCTAGCTGCATTTGAATTCCTGTACTTTGAGAGTTTAATTTCGTGATAATGTCCAACTTTAGGGGGCACCACTAATTCACCAATATGGATAAATGGCAGTTGAAGTGTCAATAGGTTAGCACGTGGAGACAATGCCCTATAAAGTTGAGATTGCCTGCAGAAATGTGTCTTTTCAGGGGATTGGTCTTTAAATTGATAAGCAGATACTAGGAGTGATACTGCAGTGTTCTAAAGTGGGGTGACCATATTTTCAAAACCAAATCCAGGGAGACACAGGGTGGGTGCACAGCAAAGTGGAACGGAAAATGTAGGTTGTGCAGCGTAGTGAGGCAATTTTTTTTAGCGGCCTATATTTTAACAATTGCGCATATGCATTACAAATACAAAACAAATGTGCATATAATTACCACGGATATGACGTCACACTATTGAAATGCATTCAGACACTGTTTATAAATAATACAATAACACTGTTCAGGAGCATCAGTTCTTCGTACCCACTGTCTACACTGCTGCCACCTGTTCTTTTTGTTTCCGCTGTGCTCATGTCGACGACCATTGTTTTCAAAATATATTTTGTCATATAATGGAATCATTGGGCGTAACCGTCACCGACCGAGCAACCAATCGGCTTCCGAATTGCGACCATTTTGAATTGTGTGGGTGGTGGGGGAGGGGGGAGAAGATGACCAAATCAGAAGCCCTCCGACTAATCGGCTTGCAACCGCCTGCGACTCATACTGGTGCATCCCATAGCAAAGGAAGAGGGGGGAAAAAGAAAATGGGGGGTTTGGTTGTCGAGCGAGGCTGGGTCGGGAACGCAGCCGAACTCGCTGGCGGCACGAGCCCACCCCTCGGCGCTCGATTGACGTGGACGCTAACTAATAGACCAGCCCCTTAAACCACTGAGCCCGCCTCAGGGCTGGTCTCCCAACCAGTCAGAGTTCACGGTGGGCGTAATTGACGGGGCGCCCGAGAAAGAAATGTGTAATCAAGTTAGGGTGAACGGTATAGTGTATATGTGTTGTACATCATAATCCAACACGAGAAATTAAAAGTTGGGGTATTTGGGGACGAATTTCGTGAACCGGGGACATTGCTTTCGCAGGGACACAGTACCTCATCTGGGGACTGTCCCCGGAAAACGGGGATGTATGGTCACCCTATTCTAAAGTTTCTAAATAATTTGCAAAGATGCTCAGTTACATGTATAAAACAGTCAAGGTCTACAAGCAGCCAATGTAATCTGACAAAATGAGTATCCTCTTGTGCAAGTTTGATTAGCGGCTTTTTTTGTCCCTTAAAGTCGGTTTTGACATCATACGCCAATTAGAGAAATTGCTTGTGCAATCTAATTATCGGCCTGTCTTGTTATCCTCTTAATTCTTGAAGCTGTATTTTGAACAGACGGATTTTCTCCATGTAACCTTCTGGGCATCATGCTGGAATGCTTCATTTTGCTGTAGAAGTGACAAAGATTTAATTTGTATAAATTGAATACACTTTTTAGATTTATTGTCTTCTGTTGTTGGCTGATCTGTGTCTTCATTAAGCTTGTTTTGAAGGACATTTTGTTTTGAGTATGGTGGGCATAATAAATCTTGGACGAGTATCGTCGGTGCGGGTTGGATTATGGTATGCCTGTACTGCTGCCTGCCTGAAAGAATAGCACCTGCAGGTGAGTGAATATACATTGGGCCCCTGCAAGTAATAGTACTTCCTGAAGTGTACCATTGATTTTGCTAAGAATGAAATTCGATTCACATTGCAATATAAGAAAATGATGCTTGGTTATCTGTGTAATATACCATTTTTATGAGTGCGAAATTTCTATGACACAAGGGCTGCAGTTTGTTCAGGTTTGTTACACAAGGGAAATGAAACATAATGTTGAGTGGCTGTTAATTCTATTCATGTGACTTGAGACTTACCATTTCAATGCCATTGGAATTTTGTCAGTCGGTATTTAGACTGATGACAGCAGTTTCTCACCCAAGTGTCTCAGTTGTTGCTATGCTGTAGGTGGAGTTGAAGCACACACAAATGTATGTATGGACAATTTTAATGGGTTCTATGCTTGAACAACAGCCTACTATCATATTTCTATATTGCTCCTCACGTACATAATGATTTCTCAGCGCCTTACATGGCTGTGGACAAATGAATGGATTCAGAGCCGCAGGAAGAGAGGTACTTGGGGATGCAGTGAAAGCACGGTTGAAGAGAAGTGTCTTTATGGGCTTTTCAAAAGCAGGGAGGGAGGTTACAAAGTGGAGGTGTCGAGGAAGGAAGTTCCAAAGGGCAGGTTCCTAGAGGCTGAAGGAGTGACCACTGATAATGGAGCAGGAACATGAGGTGTAAGCCACTGTCAGTAGAGCAGGAGAATGAGGGGTAAGCCAGTATCTGAGGAATGAAAGGGACATATGGCTGGCGGAGATTGATAGGGTGGGTTGAAGCCATGGGAGGATTGAAAGTGAGGGCAAGGATTAATTCACTGGGACATGGGGAGTTAGTGGAAGTTCACAAGGCCAGGTGTGATGGATACAGGCCTTTGTGCAAATGAAGGCTTGGGCTCATTGGAGAAGCAGTAGATCTGAGTGCCGGCAGCTTACTTGTGGCGATTAACCACATGCTTCTGGATCGTGTCAATACATGTGGGGAGGACATGGGAGGAGGAGCATTGGAGGTGATGTAATGTCTACAATGTGAATGGTAGGAGTGGAGCCACGAGAAGTCAAAGAAATTAAAGAAACAAAATAACTTACAAATAGCTCAGACTGTGAGGGTCCACTGTTATCTTCAGTATTCAATTATACATGTATAATTTAAAAAAGAAACCAAATGTGTGGATTAGATGGGGCTGAATTCCAAACAACTTATTGCGCATCTGGAAACTTAATTATCAATTCAGCAAGAGCAAAGGGTCCAACAATGAGGAAAACATTGTTTTCAAACAATGACGAATTCTTTTGTGGACCACACTTGTATAAAGTGTGTTGCGTTCAAATACTATATCCTCAAATTGGCATAGATTTAACGATCTTTTGCTGTAGATGGGTAAAACAATTGAAGGACCGTATGAATAATGTAGTGATTAAAAATACGATGCCCTAGTCAGAGTAGTTCCTGCATAAAGAAGGAACCATAGATGAGTGGGTAATTGCAATTGGTTTGGTTCAACCCAAATCGATTCGAGTGCATCAGACTTGAAGCCAGATCAAAAGTACAAGTGAAAACTTGCTTCAGCTTTAAGTTTCTGAATTTTTCATAGAACAAAAATCTGCCATTTTGCACAAAGTTTGTCATGGCCTGCGGGACTTGGTTAAATTTGACATTTCAGCAGGACAGTGTTGATTATGGCTTGAAGTTTGCAACATATTTAATTTAATAGGGTTGCACAATCTGTTTCAGTCCTTTGAAAGCAGTGTACATGTTTACAAACACTGGTGTGGCCTGCTTGGTTGGTTTAGTCGTAACCTGATTAGAACTCTTATTTTGAATACGCTATTTCAAAATAAGAACTATTGCAAAATCATGCAGCACTTAATTTGGCTTGCTGGTCTTCACTAAGTTAAATATGTCACTGTCAGCAGCTGGGACTAATGCTCAGTATTGGTTGTCTTTTTACTGAAAATAAAAATGGAAGACCAAGGTACTTTCATACAATATCACTCTGAGGTTTTGGTTTGGAGTTTTTGGAAATTCACTCCCATACAGAAATTCACCAGCTTAACCACTGATATTTTTTGAAACTGCTGTTGATATAATTATGAGCAGGATTAAGTATCAAACAAATGTTCTCGACTAGATACACAGATAATAAATCAGACCTGTGGTGACAATTACAATATAATGAAAGACATTTTTACTATGTGAGTTTGGCCCTTTAAATTAGAATTTAAATATCCTTCAGTTCAATTCTTTTGGCTTTCTATGTTATGTAACATAAAAGTTACAGAGCGCTTTTTGAATTGTAGTTACTTGCATTAGATTAACAATTAAGCGTCTTTACTGCTTTAAGAGCAAGTGAACTATGAGAAGGATTTAACAATAGCATGATGTAGCTGTAAAGTATAATTCTGTTTTAACTCATGTCCCCATGTCTGCTCCTCATTTCACTCTTCCTTTGTTTCTGAGGTCTCTGCTGCCTTTTAATTGCCCTTTCTCCGAGCTCTTGGTTTCTTTCTGATTTCCTCATCCTCCGCTGTCACAAAGGTCTCAATTTCTTTCATGTTCTTTTGTCCTCACAGTCTCATTCCTTCTGATTTCTTCACCTTTTGATCTCTTTCTGTTTCCTCTTCCTTCATCCCCGGGGTCTGTTTCCTTTTGATTTTCTCCTTCCCTCAAAGATGCTAAAATGAAAGATGAAATGGTGGAATAAATAAGACAAAGGAGTGGAGGAAGAAAATAATAGAAAATGAGGAATGGATAAGCAAAGAAAGAAAATAAAGGAAAAATGAAGACGACCGAGGAAATGAGGCGTGGAAGTGGCAGCCTAGAGAAAAGACAAAATTTAAAGGGACATGTCTGAAGATACAAAACTTTGCAACAAGTAGAATTAGTTGTTCCTTTCTAGTCATGATCAACTGCACTCACTTGATCTATAAAGTTTATATCAAGTCCTTTGATCCATTTTGAATTAAAACAGAAAATACTGGAGATACTCAGCAGGTCAGACCGCATCTGTGGAGAGAAACAGAGTTTACGTTTCAGATCGATGCCCTTTCATCAGAACTGGAAGAAGTTAGAGATTTAACAGGTTTTTAAGCAAATACAGAGGTAGGGAAAGGGATCTGGTGGGGGCGATGGAGGAAAGAGCAAAGGGAAAGTTCTGTGATGGGGTGGAAGGCAGGAGTGATGAATTGACAGAAGGGATGATGGTGCAAGGCAAAAGGGAGTGGTAATGATGCACAAAGAAACAAAAGATGAGTCCAGAAAAGGTGTAAATGATAACAGCAGAACCATTATCAGCACCTGAGAAAATGGGAGTGGTGGTTATGATCTAAAGTTGTTGAAGTCAACGTTGAGACCGCAAGGTTGTAAAGTGCTTAATCGAAAGATGAGGTGCCGTTCCTTGAACTTTGTTGGAACAGTGTAGGTGGCAAATTACAGAGAGGTCAGAGTGGGATGGAGAATTAAAGTGGCAAACGTCTGGAAACTCGTGGTTACTGTTGCAGACTGAATGGAGGTGTTCAGCAAAGCGATCACCCAATCTGCGTTTGGTCTCCCCAATTTAGAGGAGCAACGAATACAATATACCAAGTTTGAAGAAGTACAAGCAAAACGCTGTTTCACTTGGCAGGAGTGCTTGGGGTACTGAATGGTGGGAAGGGAGATGGTGAAAGAGCAGTGTTGCATCTCCTGCGTTTGCATGTGAAGGTGCCGTAGGAAGGAGAGTGGGTGTTCGGGGTGATTGATGAGTGGACCAGGGAGTCACGGAGGGAACAGTCCCTTCGGAATGCTGAAGGGGGAGGGGAAGATGTGTTTGGTGGTGGCATCGCACTGTTGGAGGCGGAAATGGCGGAGGATGATCCGTTGAATGTGGAGGCTGGTGAGGTGGAAGATGAGGACAAGGGTGACCCTATTGTCGTGAGGGGAGGGGAGGGGGTGAGGACAGAGGGCAGAAGTACTGGAAATGGGACGGTCACGATCAAGGGATCTGTCAACCACAGTGGAAGTGAATCCTTAGTTGAGGAAAAAGGAAGACGTCTGAAGCACTGGTGTGGAAGGTGGCATCGTTGGAACAGATGCGACGGAAATGGAGAAACTGGGAGAATGGAATCGAGTCCTTACAGGAAGCGGGGTGGGTGGAAGTTGTAACCAAGGAAGCTGTGGAAGTCAATGGGCTTATAGTAGACATCGGTGAACAGCCTATTCCCAGAAATGGAGATGGGGAAGTCCATTTTGAATGTTACATAACAATCGTCATAGAATTAACTTAAGGACGTTATTTTTATGATTTAGTGCTGGGGAGCCAAAGGAAATTAAATTAATATAAACACCAGCATAAAATTTAGTTCGCAATTTTTAAAAAATTCGTTTATGGGATCTGGGCATCGCTGGCAAGGCCAACATTGATTGCCCATCCCTAGTTGTCCTTGAGAAGATGGTGGTGAGCCACCTTCTTGAACCGCTGCAGTCTGTGTGGTGATGGTACTCCCACAGTGCTGTTTGGGAGGGAGTTCCAAGATTTTGACCCAGCGACGATGA
Organism: Squalus acanthias; assembly: GCA_030390025.1. Lineage (NCBI taxonomy): Eukaryota > Metazoa > Chordata > Chondrichthyes > Squaliformes > Squalidae > Squalus > Squalus acanthias. The sequence goes on along the minus strand of JASTWF010001251.1, from coordinate 90,974 downwards.
AGGATCGGCGATATACTTCTAAGTCAGGATGGTTTGTGACTTGGAGGGGAACTTGGAGGTGGTGGTGTTCCCATGCGCCTGCTGCCCTTGTCCTTCTAGGTGGAAGAGGTCGCGGGTTTGAGAGGTGCTGCCGAAGAAGCCTTGGCGAGTTGCTGCAGTGCATCTTGTAGATGGTACACACTGCAGCCACGGTGCGCCGGTGGTGGAGGGAGTGGATGTTTAAGGTGGTGGATGGGGTGCCAATCAAGCGGGCTGCTTTGTCCTGGATGGTGTCGAGCTTCTTGAGTGTTGTTGGAGCTGCACTCATCCAGGCAATTTGTCCATATTATACGACCTGGGTGAGGAGAAGCGATACGAGGTGCAAAATTCCTTAGTTTGGCGCTGGGAGCGCAGCCGCACATGATTGGTAGGAGCGATGAAGCTGTAAAGTGGAACATGGCACCCCTTCTGTGACGAATAATCAAACAAAAACTTCGGAGCTACATATTTAATGTATTTCCTAAATAATACTCAGAAGGCATTTCTGTTTTAACTGTATTCTAGCTTTTGTTACATTTATTGTGAAATTAAAACATTTTGAGCTGGATGTGTTTAACAGATGGAACTTGGCTCTTGTGAATAATTCCATAATTACTACCGTCTGGGAGTGTGATGGATAATTTGGAAACTTCTATGAATTATTTACTACAATATATAAATAATTCAGTACAAAATCTTTCCCTAGACTTAATGTTTGGGGAAAATTCCAAAAAACATTGAAAATTATTGGAAACGGTATTTAAGATTTGTAAAGAAAAATTGTAAATGATGCAACTATTTAAAAAAAAAAGTTGCTTTTGAGGTAAACAATGTTTGCTGAATCCTTGCATGGTGTTATCTTCCATACTCTGGTTTTTTGTGATTGAAGTTCAGTAATGGGTCTACTGGAATCCTATTAGGATATCGAGATGGATTAACTCTGCCTCAAAACCAGCTGGGAAATGAGATAATACACAGCTGCACTCAATGTAGCAAGAGGATTCAGTTTCTCAAATACAATTCTCATTATAAATACGTACAAATATATAGTATAAGGGCTCAGAATGGTTTGCAAAAGAGCCCTTAGTAAATAGATAGGGTTTTATTTATTCAATTCTTTACAGAAATGATTTGCAATAGAATTATTTTTTAAAAAAGAATCTCCTCTTCCCCTTCTTCTCCATGTTGTCTTTTCCTGCAGTAACCACCTGCTGCTCTGCAGTCTCCTGCAACAGAGTTGGGGTGGTTAGGATTTACCCATGACGCCCATCAGTGTCTCTCTGAACAGAGTAAAGGAAATATGCTTCTGTTAGAGTCAGCTGATTGTCAGCTCACTGTACAGTATCATAGAATGATGCAGCACAAAAGGCGGCCATTCAGCCCCCTGTGCCTGTACTCACTTAGTTTAATAGCAATTTGATTTTTGGAAGTGAGATGCAATGAAGTGAGATGCAACTCACTCTGTAACCAGCTGTAAAAATATCTGGGGTTAGGTCAGACCATATTTCTCTCCCCCCACCCACACACTTAGGGGATCTCTGCTTGGGGGATTTCCAAGATGGCAACAAGTTGTGTGACATGACTTCCATCTCTCAAACTTAGTGGTACAAAAAGAACATTCAATAGGTAACATTTGTTTCATGTAAAGACCAGACTTCTTTACTCACAAGGTAGGAATAGTATCCCAGTTACAGAATTCAACTTAATCGGGAAAAACTAAATCACACCATCAACTGCTCGATTCACAGAAGGGAACTGGAATCTTTTTTGTTTCAGGATAAAATCTTGCATAACCTAAAGCAGTTCAGTGAATTGGAATGTACAAGGTCATGGTGATTTCCCTACTCCATCTACTTCCCAGTATTAGTCAAGTTGATACAAGTGATGCCCGACAGAAAGGGAGAGCAAAACTGGGGTTTTAGGCAGCCTGCATTTGAGAATCCTGTGAAAACCTGGCAGCAGGTTGTCGTTCCATTTTTCTCTTTTTACTGTACATCCCTTGTTCCCTCTGCTACAGGTAATGTGTGGTCCAGGGAGAAAACGGGTTCCAAAACCGACGTTACTGCCTCATTTCCGCTCTCTCCACCCCCCCCCCCCCCCCCCCCCCCAAAAAAAAGACTCTGGGCTACAGCCAGTAAACAGTCCTGACCTTTAAGCACAATAGAAGCCAAGCATGTATACCTTTCCAAAGACTTTGAGGTAACGATTAATTTTGACTGTTGGTCCCAGCTTATATTAATGTTTGCATTTGAAAGTGGCTGGTGCAACCTATGTATAATCTTTATGGCTGCAATTTTTTCTTGAACAAGTTCCTACATTAAACTGCTAGTAAAAATGATTTGAATCTTGATTCATGTTGGCACCAAATGCTTCAAGTACTTCAAACATATGTGGCAACATTCCACTACAACCTGCATGTGACAACCCAGAGTTCATACACAAAGGTAACTATCAATCGATAAGCTGCACCTTATCTGCTTTCTCTCTTACTCACGTGCTGTGAATGAACATATGTATCATATATGGATGTGGAGCCTAAAGTGGTTTAAAAAAAAAAATCATATTTTGCATTAAATTACTGCTAAAGCCCAGGCTTATTGTGGCCCGGATTTTCTGTGGCCTATGACCTTGTACGCATAAGTGCCTTGCAAGTTCCGGGTTTATGCATGGGCTGTACAGACATGAAAACCCGGAACTTGCGATCTGTCAAGAATCTTCGGGGAATGGATATCCGCTGGCGGGGAGTTGGGCTCCAACTCTTGCCCAGCGAATGCCCACAAAACTCTTACGCCTGGGTAAGGCGTAAGGGTGAAAATAAATATTACAATAAATTTTTTAAAATCATTTTAACATTCAAACACCTGTAAAATAAATTTATCTTTAGGGCCCCTTAAAAAAAGTTTAAATTTATTTTTCAAAAAATTACATTTTTGTTTTAAATGTTTAATGAAGTTGTGTTTTAATTAATTTTAAACATTTAATTTTTTTTATTTCAAGGTTGTGTACATGTGTTTTTTGGGTGATTCCTATTAAGCTTGTGGGGATTCCGTATGTAAATAGAATTCCCATAAGCATAATGGGAATCCCCTTTCTGATTGGGCGGCCCACGTGATCCCAGGGGTGCTTGCAAATCGCATGAGCCCCTGGGATACGTGGGCCTCTACACAGGCCTACGCGTCGAGGCCCAGGAGCGCAAGTCTCCGTGGATCCAGGACCATCAGGTAGGTGCGTAGATTTATTGCGGTTCGGAGGCATCCGCCCGCGGGAAGCCTCCGACCGCAAATTCAGGCCCATTGTTTCCCTCCACGTCAATTTTTCTTTCATCCACATTTCATTGCATGTTAATACTGTAGTGCCACCTGAAATGTAGAAAATATTAAGTTTATTTCATAGGAACCAGGAGTAGGCCATTCAGCCCATTCAACTCCATTTGCCTGCCTTTGCTCCATATCCTTTGATACACTCGCCTAACAAAAATCTATCAATAATCAGTCTTGAACCTGGACAGACGGACAATTAAAATTGCCATTGGATTTTACCCACCGACGTTCCACTCTCTTCCCGCAGTTGTCTATTTTAACCTGCCGTTTTGAGAAGGGGGGAAGGATGCTCGCTGGAAATATGCATATTGGGCTCCAGTGAAGCCCGACTGCTATTTTAAACAGTGGCCTGAGCGGGGAATGGGTTGTGGCTTTCCCTTCAGATTAACCTAGCGGGAAAGAAGAGTCGGAGTCAGAAGATTTATATCAGACAGCTGAGATTTAAAATTTTGTTTTGATTTTCTTTGCGGGGCCGGTGGAGGAGCAGGAGTGTTTCGGCCATCCCTGCTCGAGGTTCCCCCAAATCCTGCTCCGCACGGCGTACCTGAATGCCGGGGACCGTTCCTTCGCTCCCCTGCGGCACCTTCCTGCGACTCGGCATTCCGCTCTCGGCCAGCTACTTCTTAATGCTGGTTTTGGGTGGGTGAATGACCGGGGGACATGCAAATGAGCCCCAGGAGTTAACATCGCCCGAGCCTCACGCTGCTGGGCTCAGGATGGTTTGCCGCCCACTTAGTCCCCTTCCGCCCACGGGTTAAAATTGAGTCTCTTGTGTCTGCCAATTGTCACTTTAGTCCATAGAAATCTTTCAGAAACGCATTTTGTGTTTCTTAAGTGAAGCCAGAAGTACTGCTGCTATGATGTAGTCGTATTTAAAATTAATGAATTATTTCCACATTTCCTTAAATGAATCCACCGATTATACAATAAATTACACTGAAGTATCAGAAAAGAAATTATGCAACTTCTAAAATAGTTTATCCATCTCTAGAGTTGGTAATGCACTGAGGCTTAAGTTTGTATTGTACTGTTAATCGAAAATACTGAAAATGTACAGCAGGTTAGTCGGTGTAGGAAAGATTCAGGTAGGGCTTCTTATCAGAGTTTTAGCATTTTCTGTTTTTATTTCAGATCTCTAGCATTCTACTTTTCTTTTTACCTGTGTACTGTACCATAATTTAGTAAGCACATTTGCACCAAAGCTTTCATACCCACTCAGTTTAAAGTAGGGTTAGTATGGCCTATTACAAGAAAATTGCATGCTTTGCAATATTTGAAACTCTCATGAAATTAATGATTTTCTGATGTCATTCATAGCTGTTGCAAATTTGTGGTTTTTAGTGGAAAAGTTTATATAGGTTGTGATTTTAAAGGCTTGGACAGTATCTTGTGGAAAAGTAGGGCCGGTCAAGGACAGTAGTGGGAACTTGTGCATGGAGTCAGAAGAGATAGGAGAGGTGATGAATGAATACTTTTCGTCAGTGTTCACCGAGGAGAGGGGCCATGTTCTTGAGGATGAGAGTGTGATAAAGGTGGATAGGCTGGAGGTGGTAGATGTTCTGTGGGAAGATGTTTTAGCAATTTTGAAGAACCTGAGGGTCGATAAGTCCCCTGGGCCAGATGGGATATATCCTAGGATTCTTTGGGAGGCAAGGGAGGAGATTGCAGAGCCTCTGGCTTTGATCTTTGGGTCCTCACTGTCCACGGGGATGGTGCCAGAGGACTGGAGAGTGGCGAATGTTGTTCCTCTCTTCAAGAAAGGAAATAGGAATGACCCTGGTAATTATAGGCCGGTTAGTCTTACTTCGGTGGTTGGTAAGATAATGGAAAAGGTCCTGAGGGATAGGATTTATGACCATTTGGAAAGGGGCAACTTAATCAGGGATAGTCAACACGGATTCGTGAAGGGTAAGTCTTGCCTAACAAATTTGATTGAATTCTTTGAGGAGGTAACTAAGTGTGTAGATGAAGGTAGAGCAGTTGATGTCGTATACATGGATTTTAGTAAGGCGTTTGATAAGGTTCCCCATGGTTGGCTCATGAAGAAAGTAAGGCGTTGTGGGATAGAGGGAAATTTGGCCGATTGGATAAGTAACTGGCTATCTCATAGAAGGCAGAGGGTGGTGGTGGATGGAACATTTTCGGACTAGAGACCAGTTACCAGCGGTGTGCCACAGGGGTCGGTGCTGGGTCCTCTGCTGTTTGTGATTTTTATCAATGACTTGGAGGAGGGGACTGAAGGGTGGATCAGTAAATTTGCTGATGACACCAAGATTGGTGGAGTAGTGGATGAGGTGGAGGGCAGTTGTAGGCTGCAAAGAGACATTGATGGGATGCAGAGCTGGGCCGAAAAATGGCAGATGGAATTTAACCCTGATAAGTGCGAGGTGATTCATTTTGGTAGGGCAAATTTGAATAAGGATTACAGGGTCAACGGCAGGGTTCTGAGGAACGTGGAGGAGCAGAGGGATCTGGGGGTTCATATCCACAGATCTCTGAAGGTTGCCACTCAAGTGGATAGAGCAGTAAAGAAGGCCTATGGTGTGTTGGCGTTTATTAACAGAGGGTTTGAGTTTAAGAACCGTGAGGTTATGCTGCAACTGTACAGGACCTTGGTGAGACCACATTTGGAATATTGTGTGCAGTTCTGGTCACCTCACTATAGGAAGGACGTGGAAGCATTGGAAAGAGTGCAAAGGAGATTTACCAGGATGCTGCCTGGTTTGGGGGGGAGGTCTTATGAGGAAAGATTGAGGGAGTTGGGGCTTTTCTCTTTAGAGCGGAGGAGGATGAGAGGCGACTTAATAGAGGTTTATAAGATGATGAGGGGGATAGATAGAGTGGATGTTCAGAGACTATTTCCTCGAGTAGAGGCAGCTGTTACAAGGGGGCATAACTATAAGGTGCATGGGGGGAGATATAGAAGGGATGTCCGAGGTAGATTCTTTACTCAGAGAGTGGTTGGGGTGTGGAATGGACTGCCTGCTGTGATAGTGGAGTCGGACACTTTAGGAACTTTCAAGCGGTTATTGGATAAGCACATGGAGCACACCAGAGTGATAGGGAGTGCGATAGCTTGATCTTGGTCTCGGACAATGCTCGGCACAACATCGAGGGCCGAAGGGCCTGTACTGTGCTGTACTGTTCTATGTTCTATGTAAAAGTAACTTGAATTCGATCATGCCTAAATCTTTGTGTATAAGTTGCTCATATCTATTATCCATTATTTGAATAATGAATAAAAACATGTATAGTCTTAAACCTTGAAAGCAAGGTTATCATAGTTCCCATATGCCATACTTTGGAAAGCTACACATGACATAATTTGAACATGTAAGCAAATTCTTTATAAAAGTTCAGTTCAGGAGCTGGATGACACAGTGAATAATTGTATTTACATCTCTGGTACCTAGGTTCAAACCTTGCAGTTTCTTCTGTCTACTAGCCATAAGGATCTTATGAAATGAATTTGGGCAGTCTCAAACCAGTCCTTTGTTAATATCAACTTGTATATGGACACACTCCCAAGTTGGCACTAACTTGCAATCTCATTCCAAGATGATGAATAAAATATTTTTCATTTGCAAATTTTACAAATTATGTGCCCGTGCACTGTGTGGTGACCTCATCATGCATACATAATGGCACAATAACACCAATAGGCTTCAGAGTAATTTGAACACGATGGTTTGGCAAAACCAGTGTAAATCAGCTCTCTAAACTCGAAGTGAACTCTGAGGCTCAAAGCTTGATAAACCGAGCTGCACATTGTGTGTCACCTGCTTTAACCAGCCTCACGTATTTGGATCTGTTTGTTTGTTATCATGGAAATACCAGGCCGGATAGTCCTCAAGTATGGCAAGTTCACAATGTGTGCCACTGCACGTATTGGTTACTGAGGTGCAGTGCTGACTGCAGTTATTACACTAGAGGTAATACACAGTTATTCCAGTATCAAACCACACACTTTAGGTGATTGCTATAAGGCAGCGTTGCCAAATCAGAGTGGATTCAGTTGCTCTAATCTGGGATTTTTACTCTAAATTCATTCCTCTACTGGTGTTAACTTGGCATAAACCTGATTCTTGTTTATGCAATATTTCCCTGTGTGGTGAAGGTCATTTTATTATATTATTCACCATTCTTTCTCCATTTACGTTGGTTTCAAGTACCCTGTTAACACTTATGATTACATAATGTTATGCAGTATCAACCTATTGCTATAAAATCTGCCTTGAAAACTCACTAATTCTGTTCTTCTCTATGCTGTGTAATTTTTGTGATTTTAAAAACTACCAAAGAACAAATTGAATTGAAATGTCATCATTATTTTCAACCTGTGTCAAGTTTGTTTTTCCCCCCACTGTACACATCTTTCACCTTGAGCATAACCATATTGGTGTATGTTACATTATTATACTGAAGTTGATGGATCCTGCTGTAGATTAGTGATGTTGCAGTCAATTCAGCATCATTGCACAGGAGTGGAAGAGACCGTGCTTGTCTCCAAATTGCATTGAAGCATCCTGACGTTCTCCCCTTTATAGGAGCCAGTTTATTAACTCTTCAGTCACTTTTGGAATTGCATATTGTCCCTAGAGAAATGCAAATTACTTTTGTATGTTACACATGTAATAAATTTTTAATCACCATTTTATGATGGAAATGAAAAAATCAAACTGATTTAATTATATAAAAACATAGAAACAAATCAAAATGTGTTGCGTATCTGCAAGAGAAAGCTATTTAATTCAACATGGATTGCCACTTTTTACTAAGCCATCTTTACTGTTATGTTATTTATAAAGAGTTTAAGATTTTTTGTACAATCTTTTTCTAACTTTGGAACTCTTATTCAGATGTTTGAAGGAAATGTAAGTGTGTAAAGTATAACGTCTTCAAGGCTATATTTAAAGCTTAAAAACTAATTTTTTGGCAAATGCATTCATATTTGTTTCTAATTCATACTTGTGTGTTTGCGCAATGTGTTTGTGTGATACAGTTGAAGTCTGCAATACCTCTTTTGTTGAAATCCACCATCCTCCCTAAATAACATGGTTCCAAAAGAAATTGTGACCTTTATTTTTAAATGCTAAAATGGGATGTTTGTACAGTAACTTTTGTTTATTTGTAATGATCAATTTCCCTTGCCATTAAGTCATCATTCCACTGCTTGGCAGGGATTGAAAAGCTCCTGCCGTTGGCTCTATAAATGCTGTATGTAAATTCTCGTATTCTTCCGGGATTTCTGTGGCTGGGAACTGAGAGAGTAAAATTTGAACATGTCACTTCCTAAATCCGTGCCCATCATTCCCTCAAATCATTGTATAAATCTCTCCAGTGAGGTTTTTGCTGCTGTTACAGCACCTCAGCCACACACTCTAGATTTCCCTCTTTAAACCTCTCCAACTTTAAAACTTTGCTGAAAACAACCATTTTGGTTAGCCCTCCTAATATTTCCTTTGGTTCCATGTCCATTTTTTAAAATGTTTCTGTCAAGTGTCTTGGGACATTTCTTTTGCATTAAAGACACTAAAAAATGCAATTTGTCACAAATGAGTTCTAGGTTTAAAAAAAAAGTACAAGAACACTTTTACAAAAGTAGTTTTTTCCCCCAGCCATTTTGGTAAGTATTTGTGATTTTTAATTTAGGAAATATTGTTTGAATTCAGTAAATAAAGTTGAATAAGCTATGGTGCAGTCCCATGTATTTAACAAAACATAAACTGTTGCTGACATATTTAAAGATGTGTTTGATGTCAGTTTTATAACCAGCAGTTTTGTATCAATCTGTTTAAAATGTTCCTGTGCTGAACCCCAGGCTTCTTGTGCATATGATCTGATAATGTATTTATTTCTATTCACAGTGGAAGAATCTGATATAATTGATCTTGAGAAACGCTACTGGCTGCTTAAGGCTCAGTCAAGGACTGGACGGTTTGATCTGGAAACATTTGTTCCTTTAGTTTCTCCACCCATTCATCCATCTTTAAGTGAAGGTAATGGAGGCAGTTTACTGAGAGAATAATGTATACTGGGAGTTAACTACACGACTGGAACCCAATTAAGGTCAAACTGTGGCAGCAAATGCTTTCAAAAATATGAGTCTCCAACCGAAATTGGTTCATTCAGTTTTATTGTGAATTCAGATACTGTGGAGTCATAGTCATTCGGCCCATCGAGTCCATGCCGGCTCTCTGTAGAGCAATCCAGTCAGTCCCATTCCCCCACTCTATCCCCGTAGCCCTGCAAGCTTATTTCCCTCAAGTGCCTATCCAATTTCCCCTTGAAATCATTGATCGTCTCCGCTTCCACCACCCTCGTCGGCAGCGAGTTCCAGGTCATTACCACTCGCTGCGTAAAAAACGTTCTTCCTCACATCCCCCTTGTATCTCTTGCCCAAAACGTTAAATTTGTGTCCCCCTAGTCCTTGTACCATCAGCTAATGGGAACAGCCTTTCTTGTCTACCTTATCCAAACCCGTCATAATCTTGTACACCTCTATCAAATCTCCCCTCAACCTCCTTTGCTCCAAGGAGAACAACCCCAGCTTCTCCAACCTCACCTTGTAGCTAAAATCCCTCATCCCTGGAACCATTCTGGTAAATCTCCTCTGCACCCTCTCAAGGACCTTCACACCCTTCCTAAAGTGTGGTGACCAGAACTGGACGCAATACTCCAGTTGTGGCCTAACCAGCGCTTTATAAAGGTTCAGCTTAACTTCTCTGCTTTTGTATTCAATACCTCTATTTATGAAGCCCAAGATCCCATATGCTTTGCTAACTACTCTCTCAATATGTCCTGCCATCTTCAAAGATCTATGCACATTAACTCCCAGGTGCCTCTGTCCCTGCACACTCTTTCGAACTGTGCCATAAGTCTATATTGCCTCTCCCTATCCCTTCTGCCAAAATGCATCACCTCACACTTCTCTGTATTAAATTCCGTCTGCCCATTCTGCTAGCCTATCTATATCCTGTTGCAGTTGATTGGTATCATCCTCATTGTTTGCCACACCTCCAAGTTTGGTATAATTGACAAATTTTGAAATTTTACTCTGTATTCAAATATCCAAGTCATTATCAAAAAAATCACTGTCTAGCACTGTCTACAATCCTCCAGTCTGAAAAACAACCATTTACCACGACTCGCTGTTTTCTGTCCTTAAGCCAATTTCTTATCCAAGCTGACACTGACCCTCCTATTCCATGAACCTCAATGTTGTTAACCAGCCTTTTATGTGGTACTTTGTCAAACTCCTTCCGAAAATCCATGTAGACAACATCGCTGCGTTCCCTTCATCAACCTTCTCTGTTACTTCATCAAAAAATTCAATTGGATTAGTCAAACACGATCTGCCTTTTACAAATCCATGCTGACTCTCCTTAATTAACTTAAACCTCTCCAGTACCTGTTAATTTTTTCCTTGATTACTGTTTCTAAAACTTTACCCACCACTGATGTTAAACTGACCAGCCTGTAGTTACTAGGATTGTCCTTGCACCCTTTCTTGAACAAGGGTGTCACATTTGCCACTTTCCAATCCTCTGGCACCTTCCCCACATCTAGGGAAGATTGGAAGATTATGGCAAGCCCTTCTGCTATCTCCACCCCCACTTCCCTTAGCAACCTGGGATGCAAGCCATCCGGACCGGGCGACTTATCCACTCTAAGCATATCCAGCCTTTCCAGTACATCCTGCCTATCAATTTTCTCCCATCCATTACCTCTACCATCTCCGCTTCTCCTGATAGTTTGTCAGCATCCTCTTCCTTAGTAAACACCGATACAAAGTACTCATTAAGTATTCTAGCCTTGCCCTGCGCCTCTAAGCATATATCACCACCGTTGTCCCTAATAGACCTCACCCCGCCTCTTACTACCCACTTACTATTTACATGCCGGTAGAAGATTTTTGGATTCCCTTTTATATTAACTGCCATTCTATTCTCATATTCTCTCTTTGCCAGTCTTATTTTCGTCTTCACTTCCCCTCTCAACTTATTGTATTTGGCCTGGTTCTCACTTGAAGAATTCACCTGACATGCATCATACACCCTCTTTTTTTTTTTGTTTTATCATATTCTCTATCTCCCTCGTCATCCTAGGAACCCTGGCTTTGGTTCCCCTACCTTTCCCTCTTGTTGGAATGTACCTAGCCTCGACACATGTGCATGAGCTTACAATTGTAATGGATTATTTGTTCATTATGTAGAAATACTATCACAATTCAGGTACTTGACCTGGGGGAGGACGAACAGTGGGAGCGATGGAGGGGGAAGAGGAGGAAAAGGACAGGGCTGAACATGCGGTGGAGGAGAGGGAGCAGCAGAGGACAATGATGGGGTCCATTTCTTCAGTGTGGAAGAAAGAGCAGGGGGTGTGAGGGAGGGTGGAAGAGACGATTCAGAGGGTACGTTTTCTATTAAGGGTGTGGAATGGTGCTGAGTTGATTCAGGGTGAGGGATTAGAGTGGCATGAGTTATTTCTCTGGATGGGAGGGGTAATTTGCTCCTCATTGGGAGGGGGTTGAGTGACTCTTCACGGAGTGGGGGGGCGGTGCTGAATTCTAAGTGGGCGTACAAGAGTCGGACAAGTTTCAGCTCATCTGGGAACATGGATTTGTTCTTTAGAGGGGGATAATGGGAAGGATGAGTTTGCACTCATGGATGAGGGTGGCGGCTTAGTTCGTCCTCAGTGAGTTGGAGGAAGGGCAAAGTTATTTTTGTCCTCAGCAGGGACGGGTTGTACGGTAGGTTTGTCCTCGCTGAGAGTGACCGGACCTTTTTTGCCCTCAATCAGGGCGGGAAAGAAGAAACAACTTGCATTTATATAGCACCTTTCATGACCTCAGGCCATCCCAAAGCGCTTTACAGCTAATGAAGTACTTTTAACGTCTAGTTACTGTTGTTACCTAGGGAAACACGCCAGCCAATTCGCACACAGCAAGGTCCCCCAAACAGCAATGAGGTAATGATCAGGTAATCCATTTTAGTGATGTTGGTTGAGAGATAAATTTTGGACTGGACACGGAGAACTCCCCTGCTCTTCTTTGAATAATGCTATGGGATCTTTTATGTCCACCTGAGACTCGGTTTAATATCTCATCTGAAAGATAGCACCTCCGATAGTGCAGCACTCCCTCAGCATTGGGCTTGGGGTGAACCGATTTCTGCTCAGTGGAAGGTAGACGCCCAGATTTCTGCTCAGTGAGCAAGGTGGGGTGCCACAATTTCAAGTGATATCTTGCTCAATGAGGATCTATTCATGCTGTTTCTTATCTTGGTTCACGAACATCATTGCAGAGTCACTATTGCGCTTTGCTCGCTTACAATCTTCTACTTGAGATGCTTCACATGTTTCTTACTTGCTCAGTGCCATGCTGTCTGCACAGTGGAAAGGGGGCCAGAATTTCTGCTCAGTTGGAGGAGGGGTGTATAATTCTGGTCATAGGCAGGAGGCGGTCTGTATTTTCTGCCCCATGGGGGCTGGGCTGGTGCTGTTCTTACTCCGACATCCTGCTCACGATTGCACTTTGCGGGCCTGCGTTCTGATTTCCAGTATTCTGTTTTGTCACTTTCTGTCTCGGTGATAATTCTGTCAATGCTGCACTTGTATTTTATCCCAATTGCACTACTTCAAAATATTCACTGCTGGACTCTTGCAATCGTGAGCTGAACATCCTACTCCATATCCTCTCCATCACCGTAACATCACCCGTCTTTGCCCCTGCCTCAGCTCATCCGCTGCTGAAACCCTCATCCATACCTTTGTTACCTCTAGACTTGACTATTCCAATGCTCCCCTGGCCGGCCTCCCACCTTGCGCCCTCTGTAAACTTAAGCTCATACAAACTCTGCTGTCCGTATCCTAACTCACACCAAGTCTTGTTCACCCAGCACCTCTGTGTTCGCTGACATACATTGTCTCCCGATCTGGCAATGTCCCAATTTTAAAATTCTCATCCTTGTTTTCAAGTCCCTCCCTTTCTCTGTACCCCCCTACAACCCGCCAAGATTTCTGCGCTCCTCCAATTCTGGCCTCGGCATCCTCGATTTCCACTGCTCCACCACTGGGGGTGTTCCTTCAGCTACCTAGGCCCATAGCTCTAGAATTTCCTCCCTAAGCCTCTATATCTCTCTCTCCTTTAAAACCTACCTCTTTGACCAAGCTTTTGGTCATCTATCCTAATATGTCCTATATGGCATGGTGCCAAATTTTGTTTGATAGCGCTCCTGTGAAGCGCCTTGGGACATTTTACTACGTTAAAGGCGCTATATAAATGCAAGTTGTTGTTGTATTTAGCTACAACAGATTCATATTGTTGTCAGTTGAAGACATACAGGTTGCTTTACACTTTGTTTGCTTGTCTGATTCCTGGGAGAAGGCATTTGCAATTTTTTTTTTGAGCGAGCTAATGAGGGTGAGCAGGAATTATTGAGCGTGCTGTTTGGGGCCATCACATAACTTTAGTTGCTGTCCCTTTGTAATCAGTCAGTCATCTAACCGTACGGTCACGGCGCCACCTACAGGCACAGTGCCTTGGGAATCCTGAGATCACTCACCATTTTTAATACATCACAGATTATTATACACAGGGTCTAAGGTGGATTTGGTTAAACTCTTGAACTAATAAAAGTCCATAAAGAGGAAAATCTACTCTTAGTTGATACTTGATTTGCAAGTCTTTACTGCATAAATCATATAGAATTCTATCTGAGAAATACCATGGAAAATCAGAAGATAAAATGCGTACTGATGATCTGTCACCTATATTAAAAATATATCTGAGACTGTGATCTATGCAAGATGTTATTACAGTAAATATCTCTTATGGACTGTATTGTCAACTTACTGGGCATCCTTTACAGGTTTATTCAGTGCTTTTGATGAAAATCGTGACAATCACATAGACTTCAAAGAAATTTCTTGTGGGCTTTCTGCTTGCTGTAGAGGACCTCTTGCTGAAAGGCAGAAATGTAAGTTTTAGTAGATTGGACAGTTGTACAATGTTCAAAGAAAATTCATCTGTTAGTGGTAAGTGGCCACTATTTTTGGAAGTGTGTGTAATGTAATTTTGTTCAATATTATGTGGATCTGATTTATAAAAACATTAAAATATTTTTACTTTTCTTTAAATCTTAAATTAACTTGTGAACATTTAAAAACAAAAACTGTTCATAGTTTAGGTGGGTCTATGTTCATAGTTTAGGTGGGGCTCTGCTTCTTTGAATCCAATAAGAAAAGAAAGAATACAATGCCAATTAGTGCAGAATTAAGGACAGTTTTTTGCTATGGGTTGCAGAAACTGGACTGAGAGTGTCCAGAGTAATTTCTTACAGGAGGCTTATAGCCAACAGACCGAGCCTACTTTCATCCCATCATTCTGGGTTGGATTTGAACCAGGCTCCAGAGGTGGAAGGCCAATATCTACATTCTGCCCTATCCAGTCCTCGACCAGCTGCTTAAATAAACTTTCATTCTACTTAGAAATATCTCGATGTTAAAACAGTTCAAGCTACAGTCGTTAGTGTTACTCTGGAACAGGAATAATAGATCTACATGGTATACTGCTTAGGTGTAAACACAAAATCTTTATTTGGATTTTACACTTGTACTGTGGTATAGAACAGGCTAAAAAGATGCTGTGCAACACCTCCTTCGGTCCTATACCTTAGCTAAGCAGTATACCATGTAGATCTATTATTCCTGTTCCAGAGCAACACTCTAACGACTGTAGCTTGAACTGTTCTACTTAGAAATATCTCGATGTTAAAAGTGTTTTGATTTGTATCCTACGAAGATAATGTAGCAATGGTTTCTGTAAAATAAAAACTGAATGACATTTAACAGAACAGATCAGTAATGTCTATAAAGAGAAAAGACAGTTTGAGTATATAACCTGATGTGGTCGCGTATGCACAGCATTCTCTCTCCTGGAATAGTTACATTCATCAGATAGTCCATCAATTTATCTGGCCTTCTAGGCTGTAATTTTCAAGACCATCATACAAAACAAATGGAAATCTATGCTCTTTAGGTCACATGGTAACACCAGAGACTAAGCCTGTGATTGCTAGGCGGCTATATAGAGGGAAAATAAAGCAGGCAAAAAAATCATCCCTATTCAACCCTCTTTGAATTTGAAACATCATAAGCAGTCTTTTCTCTTTGTAGCTGTTAGTGACTTGTGCTATATCCAATATTTTCTGTTTTATTTCAAATGTTCAGCATTTGTAGTTTTTTCCTTTTTTATTTTAATCTTTTATGTACATTTTCCAGAATTGTTTCTGCTACATTTTTATTTAAAAAAAGGTGAATAGTTCTTTGTTTCACTAGTTTGTTTCAAGGTATTTGACACTGACCGAGATGGAGCTTTGTCTCGCACTGAATTAGAAGAAATGGTAGTTGCACTTTTGGAAGTCTGGAAAGATAACCGCACTGACAGTATTCCTGTAAGTAATGGTATCAATTCTTAAGGTTTCAGATATTCTTTTAATTAAAAAGAAAGCCATAAATTCCTAGAATATAGACACTTTTTTAATGAATGCAACGGGCTATGAAAAAAACCTCTGAAAACACTGGCATTCAATTATCTACAAATAAGATACCTTCTCCAGGCTATTTGATTTTCCCTTAAATGTAGCTGAGCATTTTTTTCCCCTGCTGCTACATCTATACACCATAGTATGGTTTGATATGGGGGCGGGGGTGTTAATTTTATTCAGGTGGTGGGCAATGTTCCCTCTGATTTTTTTTCTGTGTGCTGTCCCTTTAAATTTGCTGCGCGGTTGCGCACGCACGGTATCTTTTCCAGCGGCAACAGCTGGTGAGCGGCCTGCGCAGGACCTCCCGATTGATGCGTAGCCGCGTGCTCGCGCACCTTCGGGGGAACGTTGGTGGTGGGTATTAATTGGGGTCTCTCTTGTGTTCATATATATGGGAGCAGGCTCGGGAAGGGAAAAGCTTATCTTGGGGGTGCATGGTGTGTAATGTGTGACTCTGTAAATAAAGGCTAGTAAACGACAGAAGACTAGGCTCTAGTCTTCTATCATTCACCACCTGGCTTATCTGACTTTAACGGTGCGGGGTGGGGGGGTTTCTACGGAAAGCATGTGCTAAGCATACACACAAAAATGTTTGTCACATTTAAGTGATGATACATCAGTCTGACCTCCCATGACTGATATACTGGGACAAGGACTTCATTCTCTCTAGTGGAATAGGTTACATTCATCAGATAGCCCATCAATTTATCTGGCCTCCAAGGCTGTCATTTTCAAGACCATCATACAAAACAAATGGAAATCTATGCTCTTTAGGTCACATGGTAACACCAGAGACTAAGCCTATGACTGCTAGGCAGCTATATAGAGGGAAAATAAAGCAGGAAAAAAAATCATCCCTATTCGACCCTCTGAATTCATGAGTTAAAATTTCTTGCCTGGAAAACTGCATTGTGAATATTAATTTTGAGCCAATAAAAGCAACAGAAAAGTGCATAGTCAAATACAAAGTTGAGCTATGCAGCTACCATCTTTCAGGGAAGAAACTCGGGAGACAGGTTAAAGTACACCATCAAGACAATATCTGTAATTATACAGCTTAAATCAAGGTTCATTCACTTCTTACACAACTCAAGAAATATTAGGAAATAATAAATTAAGGCTTGGCTGGCACAGACTTTATTCATACTTTTCCGTTTCCAACACCTGCTCCAAAAATTGTGGCCTTCTAACCAGTGTTATAATCCAGAAATTTTTGTTTATCTTCGTAAGGAATATAGTTCTAATTTTAATTTAGCTAATGAAAATAGAATAAATTAAGTCAACTATTTCCCCCCTCATTTAAAAACAATGCTGTTATGGACCCATTCCCACAAGGAAAACGGTTGCGATTGCATAAGCTAATTCCATGTATGACCTTTACAGTGATCTGAGGGGCATTTCAACCCATCAATTTGAACAGTATTTGAGTCTCAGTCCCAGAGATGCAAGTATAATGCTTTAACCAACTGCACCACCCAGTAACCAATTAATGTGATTTTACTCTCAAGTATTTTTGATCTTCATACCACTTTATCATATATTAACTGAGACAGAAAAGCTGGTAATCTGCCTTTTGAGTCTCCAGTAATGCCTGCTGTCTTGCCCTTGGAACAGTACAGGGCATTTTGTGAACTCAAGGGGCAGAAAAATGTAAGGGGAATAATTAGCATCATCAATTAAAACAACAAAAGGAGGAGATTAAATAATATTCAAAGCTTCCCTATGGAGAAGAACTGGGCCTTTACATGTCAAGTTTCCATGCTATCTTTCCTTTTTAATTAGCACATCACTTCCATGCAGGAGTGTGCGACACCACCCTTGGTGTATATCTTAAAGTTTTGTATGCACTTGAAGATGTGTAACTCAGCTGTTTATAATTTTTTTTTGCTTTCCTCAGGAATTGCACATGGGGACAGCTGACATTGTAAATCACATCTTAAAGAAGCACGACACCACTAAGGTGAGTCTTTCTAGAGTTATGCATTTTGTGTTGCCATGAGTGTGTTGCAGGTGACCTTGTTAATTGCCCTAGGAATTTAAATGATTATTGTGATCTTTTAGATTGTGCTCCAGTTGTATGTTTGCAGTTGCTGTCGGGGAACAGCAATGTGCTTCTACTGATAGAACAGATGGTGACTTAAACTTTTCAGTCAATCAACAGTGCCTTATTACTTCAGGATTTTCTTTATAATAGTTTACCAGTAATAACTTGCTGGTGCTTATGTGCATTATTAATGAAGAAACTATTCTACAATAACACTATTTAAAACTTACAATTAGATATGGCAAGCTCAGTTGAAATTTGGCATATGAAGTAAAATATTTAGCAAATTCAGGACTGAACTTCTCCATAGAGTAATTTAATACTTAGAATGATCTTCAATGTAGGGTAGTGGCAACCAAGTCAATCAAGAGGGAGTTGGATGCTGTGGGAAGAGGGGTGGGGGGGGAAGATGGTAGCTTTCTGTGGATGAGCAAGATGGGCCAAATGACCTCCCTCATCTGTACTGATGGAGGAAGGATAGCCAACACAGAAAAAACTTTGAGTCGTGGTTTTTATATTTTAACATCTACCTGAATCACAAAATGGAAACTCTGATTTAGCACCTCAAACTATGAGGTGTTAAGCCATTTGCTGAACAAACAGTGGGGGTGGGGGGGGGGTCCTGAACAAATTCCAGTCACTTGTATGACTGGTGGTACCATGATTCTTCCTCAAGTAATCGACCAAAGAAAATGTGTGTATATATAACTCAGAAAAAATACAAGTCGTACATCGCCACATTGCAAATGTGAATGGGTTCAGCTGCTGCAACTACTGGTTGTAATCACGTTGTGATGTGGTTTAGTTTCACAGCCATGATATGGTTCAGTAAGAGACTCAATAAGCTGTTCGGTTTAGATACAGAGATACGAGACTAGCTGGGTCAAGTGATTCGTTTTCTTAATGCTTAAAAATCAACGTAATAGTCCTAGATGGATAAGAATTATAGTTTTAAAATGAATAAAATAAGCCATACAACATCTCTTTTTTTTAAAAGCCAGTCTTTTTTTATTTGTATGTGTAAAACATTCAGCTGATAAAGCATTTAGGTTTTGTGAGCTCACGTTTGCCTTTCTCAGTGTCTGCTTTCTTTGAAATATTTTCATGCAGAAATGGTATTATGAATGGTTTAATCACCATGGTTCTGTTTTGCAAAATGTCTCAAATGCTGTACTGAGGTTTTGACAAACTCGGTGTGGATCTTGGTGCAAATGCTGAGCAAGGCAAATAGTCCGTATTATATGTCTCTTGATAGAGCTGACATAATTTTTTTTTAAAGTACAGAAAGGCAATATATATAGTATGGCACCAATTTAATTGGAACTGTGTTAATAGTATGATTTTATTTAAGTTTGCATTTCCTAGATATTTCAACTGAAGCCCCAGTTAAAGTAAACTAGTCTAGTGCACTTAACCCTAAAACCTGTTGCTAATCAGTTCGGTAGTGCTGCAATTGCTACATCTTTGATGCCTTAGTAAAGATGTTAACATCTGAGAGTTTTGGGTTTGCTTATCCCCTGTTTTAAATGTAATTTTTGCCTCTTTTGAATTTTGTTTCCTCCCTGTCAACACACGTGCATACTGCACACGCAAAATTCCCCCGAGCTATTTAATCAATTCATGCCACTCTTGGATTAACAATAAGCATACGAGTGAGTGTGTGTCCTGAAATGCTGCTGAGCGAAAGCACCTGACATATTTCCTCAAAGCCTGACTGAGATTAAGAGCTGTACATGTGATGAAACATGACCCACATGCTATCACTCTGACATAATGTGTTGGAGCACCTGTGTGTTGCATCGTTATGCTGCCCTCTGTTCTGACCTTTCCTGCAATCAATCCATTTGCTCAGATGTCTTTTTTGGCATTTTATTTTTAAAAAGCATCAAATTAAGTTGGAAAAGCCTATTTTGTGAAGTCACTCTGATCTTGCAGATGTGAATCGTTATCTTTTGTGATAGCATTGGAGGGTGGTGGTTGTTAGGTTGTTGTACCCTTTGACTTGGCTTACTGAGGAAGTTGGGGGGGGAGGTGGAGAAATGCTTGGATAATGTGATCTTCCGTAGAATAATATTGCATTAAGAAAATCCTGTAGAGTCTTTCAAATTAATAATGCTTTTTTAATTTGTTGTGCCTCATTTTTGATTAGAAAAACGTTATTTTGAATATATAAATCTTGGGCAGTTGCGAGATGTATAGCATTGACATTTCAACAGAGATCTTTATTTGTACGTTTAAAGATCTACCCTATTTGCCAAATTGTCCAAAGTGACTCTTTTTAGCGAAATATTTTCCCAACTAGCTACATTTACAAGCAACCCAATAATTACTAGAGGAGGATGTCCCAACTTTTTGGGGCAGGGAGCGATTCCCTGTACTACATTTAGCAAGTAGTATAATTAAAATGATTTTGGATCAGGTAGAATTATGATTAAACACATGTCCAACACAATCACTTTCTTTTCTAATAAAACATTTCCACAGTTATTGGAGAAGCATTTTCGCACACTTTCACAATCTTTTGAACGAGAGATCTGATCTTTATATTTACAGCAGAATATTTGTACATTTATTGGAAAACCATTTGTTGCACGGCACTGTCAGTTTCTTGCATGCTCTTGGCTTGCTTCTGGTTTTCCAGGTCATTTATTTGTGGCTCCAGCTTTGTCATGACCAGAGAATGTCTTGCAGATATTCATTGGTGAGCCTTGAGCACAAGGGAGATTTCTGTCGATTTATTTGTGGAAATGCTTGTTCACACACGATGAATAATGACAATATGTGCTGGGCATGACACTGCAGGCCTCCAAACTCCTCTGGCAGTTACAAATAGAATGTCAGCATAGTCATTGCATCAAACCTACTCTTCAGCTGATCATTACATTAAAGCTCCATTTGAGTCTCTGGTGGGGCACTCTAATGACAATCAGATGGTTTCTTAACACTCGCTTCTGATTTGTTGTGGCTGGCATTCTTAACCAGTCAATAGATCTTTTCAATGGCAACACATATTTAGAAGTGCAACAGCGTATCATGAGCTTTTGCACAGTCGGCGTTCAGTCTCAAAAGTGTGCAAGTAGCTGAACAGTTGTGTCACAATCTAGTTAGCCTCTTGTAACTTCTTTCTAAATAACTTCTTTCTGAGTATATTCAAGGGGCCTGTGAAATCTACTAGAAATGTAAAGTCTATGATTCACTGGCGTTCTGGCGGTACTTTTCTTCTTCGTGAAGAGGTGTATTTCATGGCGTAACTTCTCCAGCCGATTTCAAAACTAGTGATGCTTCAGACCTGTTGCTCAAATGAAGTTGACAATCAATCCCACGTTGGTTGTAGATTGACTAATCTGCCTGTCAGAGCCTCTTGATACACAATGTAGAGGTGGCTGATGAGCTGGCTCCGTACACCTGGAAGACTAATGACAACGATGTATTCAATGTTTCCATTTCTGTCAATAATGGTAGCACAGAAAATAGCAAAATGCGCAACACATAGCTTCATGGGCCGTCCTCTTCACAAATACCTTGACTCTGTCCTCTGAGCGTGGCTGCAGCATCTTCAGTGGTCAGGCCAACAAGCTTGTGACCATCTCTCCCAGGCCTCTTCCTTGCAGCTGTGTTTCACAAAAAGGTCAAGGTCTCTTCCTCTATCTTGAAAGATGCAATTGTCAGAATCTATTTTCTTTTCCTTGTGGCTCCTGCAGGCATCAAGGGTTATAGTTATGAAGGGAGACTTGAGAAGAGAGGGCTCTTTTTTTCACGAGCTGAGAAGGTTGAAGGGTAATCTTTTGGAGGTCTTGAAGATTATGAAGGGTTATGACAGGGTAAATGTCATTCATTGTTTTCATTGATCAGCAAGATGGTACGAAGAGGCACAAATTTAAGATAATCACAGAATTAAAGAGGTCTCCTATAAACGGCTTTTGCTTGAAAAAGGATATTAAGTTGAGAAAAGCACTGATGCAAACTTAATGGGTCAAATGGCTGCTTTTTGTAGCATTCTATCATTCTAAGTTAATGCTTCCACTTTTCAAATGTGTGAGTTTAACTTTCTTTGTTCTGGCTTCGGTTTTCCATGTTTCCTTTGGGTCAAGATATTCTCCCTTTATCTCATTGGTTGCCACACAGGTCAGAAATGGAATAGTGTTCCAATATGTACAAGCTCACAGAGCCCTTGAGTTATGTGATAGCAAAATACTGCGGATATTGAGTTATGTGTCTTGCATAGAGCAGTTTCGACTGTGCAATTTGTGCAATTTCTATGTTGCAAGAACCAAGGCTAAGCTGTGGATAGCCAAATGTACAAGACCATCCTACACTGTTATGATCTTGAAAAGGCAGCGACCATGGGCAGGTTAATGATCATAGGTGCTCCCCAGGTAAATTTTAATCACGATCCCATTGGTAGCATATGAAAGGCTGTCAAATTGAACAATGCTTATACATTTATGAAACATTATTGGCTCGATTTAACCATAGGAAGCAACTGTTTTGTCAGCTTGGTGTTCTGGCTGCTAGGTAGAGGCTTTCCCCTTCTCCAAAATCTGCATTAATTTGGTACACACTAAGTGTATAGAGGATGCAGAATGAAGGATAAACATAGATGACCTACCTTTAGGATTGTATTCATTCTCCAAATGATGTTCATCCTCCACATACCACAATCCTATCCATCTTTCCTTCAGGGGTGTCGTTTTTGAGGGGTTTGTGTTAAACAATCAGTGCCAGTGTGTGAGCTCTGGAGGGAAGTAGTCTCTTCGTGCTGGAGTCTGAAACCGCATGGAGTATAATTTTAATGCGGTGTCAAATCTGGTCGCTTGGATCTCCCTCAGCATTTTTCCTCCATCTGGAGTTGATTTAAAAGTTGAGAGGGTAAGGGCACTGCTGTCTCTACTCAATCAATTTTTAATTGTTTCCCTTGGGGGGTAGGCTCTGTGCATGTGTATAAGCACATGTGCTCAGAGCTCTCTCCTAGGCAGGAGAATTCCATTTAGAGTCGGGCTGTATAAATGAGGCACTGATACTGCGTTATAAATGTACCATGAAGCTTTTAGTGAAATCCATCACCAAGCACTTGATCACCCAATAGCAACAGTTTCACTAATTGAGAGCAGAGATATCTGAAATTAAGTGCTAGTTTTACATCTATTCAGTAGTTAATCGATGGAAAATCTATTCCTAAATATGTTTATGATGTTGAAGGTGATTCACTTTTCACTGTCCTTTCATCTTGATGGATGCACACAAAATATGAGCTTTTATCTATTTGAAACTGTTGCAAAGCTTCTAAAACCAAAGTGACATCATTGTCAAATGCTTTTTCTAAACCACAGCATTACATCAAAACCCTTTCTAATTTTGTTCAATTCCCCCCCCCGCCCCCCCCTTCACTCGGTGGTGGGGGGTGCGATTTAAACTTTATTTTGGTTAACCTATACAAAAATTGAGTGCTCAAAAAAAATTCCTTTATAAAAAAAAATGATATGAGTCATACTGCAAAAAATGAGACTTAATATGCTCTGTCTCTCCCCATTTGTTTGTATTCTATAGTTGGTAATTGAGAAAAATTACTCTTTTAAAAGCTAAGAAGTAAAACCTGAGAGTGTACATGTTGCCTGCACAAATGTGCTTTTGGTATCTAATGTCATATTCTGTGATAATTGAACTTTTGTTTTTCTAATTCAATGACAGATGGGACATTTAACACTAGAAGATTATCAGATATGGAGTGTAAAAAGTGCTCTGGCCAGTGAGTTTCTTAATCTCCTATTTCAGGTTAGTGCACAAAATGTTTGCCAGCAAGTAAGAATCACACAATGTTTTGTTTATCTTTCAGGTTCTCTTGAATTATTTCTTCCTTTTGTCCTGTTTTCCTTAGGTAGTCAGGTGTAGGTGGTCAGTGCATAGTCCACTGTGGCACTGAACCAAAAAGACAATTAAGCTCAGTCCTGATGGTGTACAAATCCTTTCTCTGCAGGTGGTAATTGAACAGCTATGTGTTTCCAGATTTTTCTCTTATTTTGTTTCAGACCATCAAACTCCCAGGTTTGATCCCTGGTCTGTACCAAGATACTTGATCTGGGTCAGGCTAATATCGGGTGTGAAACAGTTGGCCTCAGCATCATTGGGGTGGGGTAGAAACTATCCTGAGTTTCTGCTCCTGATTGCTACCCACAGACATTTTGTAGAATATGTGCATCTGTGAATGCTGGGCGAGGACAAGAGCACGATTGCCCCATAGTACTCCCCAGACTGGGCTCACACATGAAAAATGGCCAAGTCGATGAGGCACTGGAGGGCAGTCCACACCTGAGTGACCTTAACCAACCTTCCCCCACCCACCCACCCACACCTTCTGATGAGACAGCACCTTCAGGAGAGGAGGCAGGAAATATGATTTATTTCCTTTTGAAATAAGAGTATTTAGTGCAGTGATGTCCAATAAATTAGCCACTAGCCACATGTGGCTAATTGGGAATCCAGATGTGGCTAATTACATTTTTGATTAGTAAATTAAAAAGATGAGTAAGGGACACAGTTGTTGAGCACATGATCTCAATACTCATATTCGCACGGTGTATTAATGTGTACTTCAACCTTTTTGTCAGTTTGTTGGAGAAATGGTAACAAGAGAAGCAGAGTGAGTGTTTTTTGATTGCATTGTGTGCTTTTCTTCCTTGGTTACTGCTTATTGGTTATCTGCTAAAATGGTGAAAATGCCAGACTTCAGCACCATTGAAACACCAGCAACATTTTTTGGAGAGTTAAACTGTCATCGTGGTTAGCTCGACTAATCAGAATAACTGCTTCAAGCCAGCGGACGAAAGCAAGCCCAACCAATAACGAGCAGCTCCAAGAGGGCATTTCATGGCACAGGGCAAGCGCCAATGTTCCCTTTAAGCTGCACGGCCGCGCAGAGCTCCTGGGAATCCGCACAGCCGGCTTGCCAGCTTTTCAATGCATAAACTGCGCATGCGCAGTATTTTGAATGGCCCGCGCGCCCCCAAAATAATTACAGGGAACATTGGCAAGCACCATCCAACCAAGTTGTGAATGGAGAGAGGGGTGGGTATAGCGTGCCTATTACTAGTCAACATTCACTCCGATGAAGTCAAAGTACAGCTCGCCACTGCTAGATAAATATCTAGAAGCTGCACTAGGATGTCTGTCAGATAAATTCATGCCAGAATTTCAAACTTTGGTGAAAGAACGGCTGCCAAGTTTTGCACTGAATGGTGGTAGATATTTATTAAGTAAATATACCCGTGAAGTATGTTTACCTTGTGTGCAAGGCATTTTCTACTAAAATTAGTGCATGTGGCTAAAACAATGTTGCCGTAACCTCACCTGTGGCTAGTCAGCGAATTTTTAAAATTTGTTCCTGGGATGTGGGCGTCCATGGCAAGGCCAGCATTTATTGCCCATCCCTAGTTGTCCTTGAGAAGGTGGTGGTGAGCCACCGCCTTGAACCGCTGCAGTCCTTGTGGTGAAGGCACTCCCACAGTGCTGTTAGGGAGGGAGTTCCAGGATTTTGACCCAGCGACGATGAAGGATCGGCGATATATTTCCAAGTCAGGATGGTGTGCAACTTGGAGGGGAACTTGGAGGTGGTGGTGTTCCCATGCACCTGCTGCCCTTGTCCTTCTAGGTGGTTGAGGTCGCGGGTTTCGGAGGTGCTGTCGAAGAAGCCTTGGCGAGCTGCTGCAGTGCATCTTGTAGATGGTACACACTGCAGCGCCGGTGGTGGAGGGAGTGCCAATCAAGCAGGCTGCTTTGTCCTGGATGGTGTCGAGCTTCTTGAGTGTTGTTGGAGCTGCACTCATCCAGGCAAGTGGAGAGTATTCCATCACACTCCTGACTTGTGCCTTGTAGAATAATTATTTCGGACAACCAATGGTCACTTTTTACCAAATTCAGTGACCGTTTAATACTCCTTTTAAAAAATGTCTTTAGATGTCTGAAGCAGTGTTTTAAAAAAAAACACTTGAATGGATTTTGGGATGCATGGTACTTGTACTGACAGAAACTGGCTGCTCAACCTTCATTCCTACAAGGTCTGCACAGCAGAGATTCTGTGTTTGGCCCAAGTGCACACATGCATCATGTTTCATACATATGTTTTTGATTTATTTGAAGATGAACATGAAAAACTAACTCTAAATCATTCTCTTTTAAGGAAGACTGACTAATATAATTTGAGGTTTTCCTGGTGTATTCCTCACAGACCAGAATCACTGTTTTAAAATGCCTGTTTTGACCAGATTATCAATATAATGTTGAGTATGAATGGAATATGTATGAATGGTGAAAGTTACAGTCCAGTTCATGTACAGATGATAATTTGCCCACAAGTGTGCTAACAAGAAATTTGTAGGTGAGGGATTTTTTTCATAGGCCTTCACAAAAACTGAACTGAAACAACAGAAGTGTTCAAAAACAGTTGAATAATAAATCATTGGTTACATGGCTACAATTCAGTAAGTTGAGAGGAGGTTGAACAGTTAGTTCATTCACAACATGTAGGAGTGTCTGAGCTGTGAAAGGTTTAATTGTCTTTTAGGCAGAAGACAGAACATCTCTTTCTGGGGAAAAAAGGAAGATACTTGTCACGGAAACACAGTGAGCTTTTTCTTTCTATCTGCAGATATGCCACATAGTTCTTGGTCTAAGACCAGCCACACCAGAAGAAGAAGGACAAATTATCAGGTGCATAACTTTCCCAGTTTCAAATGACAAAGTACTAGTTATTTGAGCCTCCTCCAGCAATGCAACATTTTTATGAATTTTAGAAAGTTATTTACTGTCAATAAGATTTTATGCTTGAAATACAGTGTTTAGGTTATTTCGCAAATTAAGGAAACCTCGTGTTTAATTGGAATTCTACAGTCAATGGAAGTTAGTCTTTATGGAACATACAAAATTGACATATGGAGCATCATGACTAGACACTCTCCCTTCCCTTCCCCCACCTGCAGCCATGTAATCTCCTGGGAGAGGCAAAAAAACAGGAAAACTCAGGCCAATAAAAGGGAAAAAACACTCTGGAAAATTCCTTCCTGGTCCCCTCATGCGATCAAAGCCAGTCCAGGAGATGGCATGGACCAAGTGTTATCTGTAAAGCCACTTACCTTCTATGTGATGCGATCTCTGCCCCAGTCAAGAACCGGTCCAGCTCCCTCTTGAAGGCAGAGAGTTAGCACCCACCGTGCCAGCCGGCAACGCATTCCAGAGGCTCACTACTCTCTGGTAGAAGAACTGTTTAACAACCAGTCTATTCCTATTCTTGTATAATTTAAACTCATGTCCCCTGGTCCTCCCAATCTGTTAAACTGGAATAATCTATCAATAGGCATGCTATCCAACCCTTGAATGATTTTATAGACCTCTATCAGGTCACCTCTAAGTCTTGCTGCTCTGAAGTAAATAGACCCAAGTCCTTAAGCCTATCTGAGTAGCTATGGTTCTTTTAGCTAGTAAACATTCTCGGAGGCCTCCTCTGGACCTTTTCCAAGGCCACTATATCACTCGCAATGTGAGGGGACCAAAACTGGATGCAGTATTCCAGATGCGGTCTAATCAGCAACCTGCATAATGACAGAATGTTGTCCTTTTGATTTATACTGAATGGTTCTATTAATGCAACCCAATACTCAGTTAGCTTTAGCTACAGCTTCTCTAGATTGGTCATACACCTTCAGTGATCTGTGCACAACAACGCCTACTTTTGCTCTCTCAACCCCTTTCATCATTTTTCCCTGCAAATGATAGAAATATTCTGTGTTGGCCCTACCAACATGCATGATACTACATTTATCCAAGTTAAATGACATGTGCCATTGTGTGGCCTACTCCCCTAATGCATCTAAATCACTTTGCATTTGATTGCACTCTTCCACTGTCCAGGTCATTAATAAAGATAGTGAACATTCGTGGGTCTAGGACTGATCCCTGAGGGACACCACTGGTTGCGTGCCTCCAAGCTGACCCACATTCGCTTACTACAACTTTTTGTTGTATAAGTTAACACATCAATTAGTAATCATAGCCTTGAAATTATGATGTGCAATATTACTTGCTGAAGTCTAAAATTACTTTGTCTACTATCTTAATGGAGGCACTAACGGCATTGTTAAAATAGCATGCAATGTAATTTTGTACTAATTAGTTTTGGGAATCCCTGCTTTTAATTGTATACCGTTGCTAATTTTATGTGTATCTTGTATCTAGTGGATGGTTGGAAAGAGAAAGCAGACATGGCCTACAACCTGGACATAACTGGTTTCTGATTTCAGTGCAGTGGTGGCAGCAGTGGAAGGAATATGTGAAATATGTGAGTAATTACTAAACTTTTTTTTTAATGCTTACTAAAAGGTCAGACTAGAGAACACTGCAGATGTCATGCTTTGTTCGATGCAAAGCAATCTTTTTTTAAAAGAAAGCAAGCAAACAAGCCAGCCATTTTATCTGGAACTTAAAGCTTACAAACAATTTATTAACCTCTAATTGATCTGAGGAATTCATTTGCTCTTCTGATTATCTGCTTCCAACAGGGAGCATTTGAACAGTGGCCTTGTCCTTATAAGCTAGGTGTGCAGCTGAAGATCACAACTGTGATCCACATCACAGACTATTCCTGTGTAATACGACAGGTGGCTGGACATTTACAAGTATCTGCCAATCGGCAAACTTACCTCACCAACGGTAATTGACCGCAGAATGTATAACCTCTCGGCTTTGTGGCCAGCTGAAACACAACAGCTGAATATAATATTGTGCCTACATATAGAGCACTCCTGTCCTTGAAAAGACTTGAAGCAAAATGATTTGAAGCAAATTAGTACTTAGCCTTATAACTAAGGGGCATCTTTGAGATGTGTGTTTCCTTCACTTCCCATCCCCTCCACATGCCACAGATTGGATCCCACAGTTAAAATCTTATGGCAGTATATAAATATAAAGTTTTAATAAATTTTGTTGATGCATGTTAAATAGTTGTAAATTATAAGACGACCATTTACAAAAGTAAGTAGCTTTGTCTGATGCCTATTGTGTATAGCCTCGCCCATATCTCATTGCATATAAACTGTACAGCTTTCAAAAGATAGCACAACACTCTAAATACCACAACAAATTGATCGAGGTATCAGCTACTTAAGAGAATCACATAGGTTGTGTAAGAAATCTCAGTGTGTTCCAAAACCAGCCACTTTTTATTTTAGTTCAGAAGTTAAAATCTATTATTCAACCAATAAGTTGGTATACAATGAATCATGGACTGACCTACTCACCATTACAGATGTTGTCACATGAGCAATGGAATGGGCGATGATACAGAAGATGTGATGACACTACTCATCAGTGCTGGCCCAATGCTCGAGCAGCTGTGTGCATCCCTGAGCATTTGAGTGCATATTTCCAATACTCACTCCACGGTTACATTTAATATCAGAGAATGTAATTAAGGAAATGGTATTTCAATATTGCCATTATGCATAATGTATTGTTTCAATTTGTTGTTTAATAAAAAAAAATCAGCCTGTAGTTAGGACTAAAAATTTGAAGGTAAGATTAAAAACTCAGCTGTGGGAGAAAGATTATTGTGAAGCAGTGGGTGGTAATAAATATTGCATTCAAATTACTTTCATTGTAGTACTGAAGCTCTTTTTGTTCCAGTGTAGAGGTCAGGGAATACAACAATATTCTACTGTGCTTGGAATGCATATCGCCAGGAGCCTTAGCTTAATATTGGAGGCGCCAAAATAACATTTTTATTTTTAAATATTTTCTCAATCTTCCCTCTTCAAACTTGCAGCTTTTTGTAATTGCTCAAGAGTCTTATGAAGAAGACTTTAAAAAAAAAATCTATATTATGCCTGCATAAAAGGGAGAAGTGCTTACT
The DNA here is from genome assembly GCA_030390025.1 of Squalus acanthias. Taxonomy (NCBI): domain Eukaryota; kingdom Metazoa; phylum Chordata; class Chondrichthyes; order Squaliformes; family Squalidae; genus Squalus; species Squalus acanthias. Next base: position 61,148 of record JASTWF010001251.1, on the reverse strand, counting down.
TTGTCATTCAAGGAATGTAGTTCAGGGGTAAATATGTACTGTGAGAAATTAATACAGCATTACAGATGAGAATGCATCAACATCAAACAAAGTGAAGCTACTAGGTGATTAGAATGTATTAAAAGTGTACTTTTGTATATTTTAGGGTATCAAAAAGGTTTAACATTTTAAATGCCTTTAGCCATGTCTTTATTTGACACAATTCAGATTTTTCTTTCAACCTTGATTCCTGTTTGCAGCAAAAAGACAGTTTCCCTTAGCAGTCCCACATCTCCTATAAACTAAAACTTGCAACCTTCACGAAATGTGAATAGCGTAGTATGTCATGAGTCTAATAATTACCCATTTACTATAGTATTTTGCATTGGAGACTACATGGACTGCTGACTGTGTTCTTCTCTCCATTTCAAAAGGTGATAAGTATCATACTGTAGATCATATTCTACAAGCTATATATAAAAAAAAAAAATTACAAGTGAGATAATTACACAGAAGAGGAGAAGCACAGCAAGGAACTTCTGGTACAATGCATCTCTTGCACAATACTTTACTTAAACCTGTTCCAAAAATAATAGTCCAAAATCTGTGTAGTCCTTTTTACAATCTTTTAACTGAGTTTCTGATGAAACATAATTGAACTTCCATGGAGCCTCTCTTTGCAGCTTCAATGTGGAAATAGGTGTTCAAAGTCGGGAGGTCAAGTCTTCAGGGAAACCCTCAGCTCTTGTACCTTTCTGGGACTTCCAAATACAGGTTTCAGTACCCAAAATTAAAGATGTACAAAGTACTGGCAGGCATACTAAAGAACGATCTGACACAATGCATATTGGAATTTGGACTACAGTGTTGTATCCTTGATGGTTCAACCATTTAGAGATAAAGTTTTGCCATCTCTCTTATTTTACAAGCTAGAATACATTAATCTTTCAAATATATGAGGTAATTTCTGATGCTGCTCTGGATACAGACAATTACATCACTGTAGAGAGCTGGCTAGGCCAGATGTGGATATATCTAGATATATTCAAATATTGTATATTGCTTTTGACAGCAAGTCAGAATAGTCTGTTTCAACCACAACTAACTGAAGTCAATTTTAAATTCATATTATTCAATCTATCTAAAATACTATCAAAATTTATCTACACCTAAAATATTCCTGTTTGAAGTACAATGCAGCTTTGATTCTGTCACATTATAGTCCGCTGTTGTCTTCTAAACTGTGCAGCCAGTACAGTAGTTTGAGAAAACAATGTTTTTGTTATGCGTTAACATTTTTGCCAAAATACAGAAAATGAATGCTTCAAACAGATTTTTTTTAATAATCTCCATATGGTTATATACTGGTTCTAGTGCCCTGAAAGCTGTTTAAAATCCTTTGGCAGAATAATATTTATCAAGGACACATTCTATTTCAAAAATAGGTTCCGTTGTGCTTTTATGCCTTTTGGTTTCTATTTTACTAACCAAGGTGATTCTGTGTTGTAATAGATTTAATACTTGTAGGTAAGCAGTGGAGGAGTAAAAGAACAGAACTCTAGTTCCATTGGAAGAAAAGTGCAACTTGGCTGGAACAATGACAGTCTGTTTGTGCTCCAAATTAGTGTACCAGTTGAGTGGCAGAGTCTAGGTTTGTGCACATATTTTCTGAATCCTGAAACTCCTGTATAAACTAGTGGAGGTGTTAACAGAAGTTAACTAATTCTCTACAGTGAGGTACAGAAAATCTTCAGGTTAGCCATCTTGGGCTGTCCTTGAGGACGTCTAAGTAGCCAACTAAAAAGTGGGATTGAAAGTGCAGGCCCTTTGCCCATCCTTGTTGAATAGTAGAAGGGGACCAAAAACTTGCATACGGGTCAAAAATTTTATCTTGAAGGTTAGAATTCATAGCTTCTGTATAAAGGAGGGTATTGATTTAAACCAAATAAATTGTTAGAAAGGATCTTGAACTAGCTTCAGCTTGTATTCTCAGTGTTTGTTGATAGATGTGGCTGTGGAATTAATGCTTGTTACCTTTCAGTTCTTGATTTTTTTTTTTCCTGCCTTTTATTATAGGAAGCAAAGCCAGTCATATTAGAACCCTCTTCAATAATGAATTTAGTGAAAAGCCAGCACCTACTGCACACTGTGGATCAGGGTGAAGATAAGCCTGGAGTGCAGAATTCCTTCAGTTCTGTAGATGAAAAATGTTTCGACAACATATCAATTGCATCTGAAGCATCTGAGAGCACTGGCACTGGTAATGTGATTTTTTTTTTTAAGGTTGTGCAATACAGATCATTTGAAACCTTAACATTTGTCTTGTTAATTTTTCTGCACACATTGGAACTAGGTGCAAGTGTCAAATTCCCTTTGGATGTAAAATTTATACAATAAATGGACTGAACTAAACAACTGACAAACTAGCAAGTGTATTAAGATGTCTGATCCAAGTTGCATAAATATCGAGCCCAGTGTGAACGTAACCTGCTACATTATTTATGGTTCTGGTCAAATTCCTGTTGTAAAGAAAAAACTGATAATTGTGCTTAAAATAGCAATGTACCTTTAGGGACCTCTGCAGGTGCATAATTTTGAATATCTGGTGGTGTAGTAATTGGGCTGACCAATTAGCTCCACTTCATGGAGTTTTAAGGACCACTGAGTAAGATCATACTAAATGGAAGAGAGATTGTTGTGGCAGGAAGCAAAAGACTTTTGGAGCACAGCATGTTTTGTGAGAGAGTAGATGAAGACTGGAAATTAACCACAGCTTTCAAAAAGGGAAAGATGGGTGTAACTATGTGTGAATGAATGTGGATGTCTTTGATGGGTTGGGATTTAATGTTTCAACTTGTTAGCATCTCTGGTGTTCTCAATTGATTTCTTCTCAGCTCAATCTATATTTGTAATGGCAGAAGTGCCAAGAAAAATTGCATTCAGTGGGTCCAGAGTCCAGAACTGTGTTGTTATAAACAATGCAGTGGAGTGTGGATGAAGGTATATGTGAACCAATCACATTCATTATCCTAGGAAGCCCTGATTGCAGCAGAAGCCTGATGAAAGCATGACATTTTTATCTTTCCAATTTAAGGATTGGTATTTAGTTCAAGGATTTTGATAGATTGTAAGAAAATCAAAACTGTACCATTTTTTAGTAAAAGAGTACATTTTGCATTCAAAAGCAGATTAAAATCTGAAGGTAATTTAAGGATAATGTTTCCTTTTCTTTTATTTCAGGTTTATACCAGTCTAGTCCACCTGGTACTGATGCTTGCTTTGCTAGACAGCACAACAATTCGGACAATAATGGTCAATGTTTCCTGGGTGCCAACGGGAACATATTAGCACAACTCGGTCCGCAGAAACCAGGAGCTATTGATAACCAGTTACTTGTAATGCAAGGGTCTGTGAAGGTATGGATACAGTGCCTCCAAAGATAGAAAGTCCTTAAATTTACTATGATGAGCTTTTCAGTTTTCAGAATGTTAAGTTTAATGTCATATAACTTGTGCCAAACATGTAAACTTTCAGACTAAATATTCAGAGTATATATTAGGCCCATGATTCTTGGTGATTGGTTTTCAACTATGATGGATGTTCCACAAAATGTTCTGAGATCTAGTAATTTTGACAGCTCAAATATCATGTTCACTCGTGTAAACATTAGCAAAACAATAACCAACAGGTCCTATTCATATGAGATTTAAATGATTGAAGACGTAATATACAGCAAAGCCTAGGGGTAAACAAACATGCTTCTGATCTGACATTTCACATGACTCCAGCTCTTGCTTCATTCCAGTCAAGTCACAGCTTTGTATTTACCAAAAGGAAGCCGCATGGAGATATTGATAAGATGGTGGAATGAGCAAAAAGATGGCAGATGGAATTTTGTGTCAGTAAATATGCAGTGGTTTAAAAGATTTAAAACATTTTTGGTTTAAAAAAAAAAAGTGTGTGTGTATATATATTTCATGATTATACTATGAATGGCGGCAAGCTGGGTGATGTGCAAGAGCAGCAGAATTTGGGGGTTCGTGTTCATAAGACCTTAAAAGTAGTACCTCAAGTGGATAAGGACATAAAAGAAGCTAAGAGAATACTAGGTGGAATGCACGACCAGGATTAGTGATTGAAGCAGAGCCCATATTGGCATTTAAGAATAGGTTAGATAGGGCAGACAGGGCAGACATTAGGATGACTGCTTGTGGAGGATAAACACCATGGGAATGAGTGTTAAAAATTTGATATTCTGTGGTGACTGACTTTCAGAGGTACTCCACATTTCCATACCTAGATCAAGTATGGCCTTAATTTCAGAGTGGGCACCACTTGGACATTTATCTGCAGTATTTTACCTCTTACGGTAGAAACAAAATCTTTATTAAAAAAAAATCCTATTGCCCTTGGATTGACTGGGCCAGCAGCAAATTTGAAACTGTAGTCTGATTTGATTGTAAATGTAATTCTTTTTGAAAATAATGGAAATAACTGATGTGTTATGGTGTCATCCATCAAAATAAAATTTGTTACTTCAGCAATTTAAGACTAAACTTAAACCAGATTTTAATTGAGCTTCATAAGAGTTTTCGCCACATCATACTCTGCAACCTTTGACACTGTTGACCAAACCATCCTCCGCCAACTGCTCTTCTCAGTTGTCCAGCTGGGTGGGACTGCCCTCACCTGGTTCCTTTCCTATCTCTTAAGTCGTAGCCAGAGAATGGCTTCTGTTCCCACTCCCTGCATCATTACCTTAAGCCCCCTAAGGATCAATCCTTGGCCCCCTCCTATTTCTTATCTACATGCTGCCCCTCAGTGACATCATATTGAAACCACAACATCAGGCTCCACATAGATGCTGACAACCCCCAGCTCTACCTCACCACCACCCTCTCTCAACCCCTCCACTGCCTCTGATTAGTCACGCTGATTGTCCTATATCCAGTATTGGATGAGTAGAAATTTCCTACAATTAAATATTGTGAAGACCGAAGCCATTGTCTTTGGTCCCCGCCACAAATTCCGTTCCCTAGCCATTGACTCCATCCCTCTCTCTGGCCACTGCCAGACAGTTTGTAACCTTACTGTCCAATTTGAGCTGAGCTTCCGACCCCATATCCTCTTCATCACCAAGACCGCCTATTTCCACCAGCAAACTTCAATACTGTTCCTCTTGTGCCTACATCCAAATTGCTTGTATCAATGGAAAACAAAAGAGCATCCAGCACAGAACACGGGGGCACACCACTATCCACATTCTGCCAATCCAGAAAGCATCCCTGTTTTGCTTTCTGGCCTCTAGCTATCCCTTTATATGTGTGGATAATGCAGTATTTTCCTGCAGACTTGCATGATCTTTGTTACAATTTGTCATACAGCCTAATTTGGTGTCATCAACAGATTTTGATGATATTCCCACAGATCCTAAATTGAGATCATTTATGCATGAACACCTGTGAAATGCCACAGGTCCTATTTTTCTAGGGTTACTGTATCGTTTTATCATGTGTGTGAAAATGTCCACAATCGTCATGTTTTTCTTTTTGTATATTTCGATAAATGGAATTGTTTTTCTTGTAAAGGCTCCTACGTTAACTTTAGAGGGTGGACGCCTGAAACGGAATCCAGCTTTGGTTCGAGGCAAGGACTATGAGATTGTCCCAGAGCCTGTGTGGAGGGCATTGTATCATTGGTATGGGGCAAACCTGTCTCTACCAAGGCCTGTAAGTTATCTTTGCCTTAGAACTTATTTTCAGCGTTTTTACGTGTACATTCAATTTTGTGGATTTTTTCCAGAAAATTTGCAGGTATTTTGGAATATTTTATGGACATGTTAATTAAAAATGTGCTTGATTTCAAAAAAAAACTTAAAAATAACATGAACCTTTTATGAGCAATTACAATATTTATTTTGAAATGATTCATAACTATATCCCAAAATAAATGTGTATTTTTATGTTTAGAATGGAACTGGTTGCAATCATTTAATACCAAACTAACAGAACACACATGAGATTTTTTTTTCTTTTATTTGCTCTTGCAATGTGAGAAACTGGTAAGACAATATTGCCCGTTCCTAGTTACCCTGACAGCATGAGAGTCAACCACTCTTGTGGGACTGGAGTCTCATGTAGGCCAGACCAGGTGGGGTTGGCAGGTCCCTTCCCTGAAGGATATTCGCAAACCAGTGGGGCTTTACAACAATCCTACGGCTTTTATGATTATTTTTCGAATTTCAGATTTAGATCACAATTTACCACGGTGGGATATAAACTCTGCACTGGGTTGCTCGTCCAGTACCATAACCACCAGGCTACCATACTGTATTTTCCAAGCATGATAATGCACTTGGGAGTATACTGCACCAGTACATATTTCCGCAGATGTTTATGCTGTTGCTTGAGGTGGATACTTACGAGAAGTCTATGAAACTGTAGTACTGTACCTTAACTTCTAAACCCTCAACCTCTTTTTAATGATATAGTCAGTCAGGGAATACTTTTCCACTTTCATCGTTAAAGCCTGTGCTTTCATTTTTCCCTGAGGAAAATATGAGAAAGGGTAAATAAGTTTTTATTTGGTTACAGGAGTTGACCGAATTAGGATGTTAAACACACTATTCTATTCTAAAATAATTCAGTCATATAACTGCAAAATTTTAGAATATCTAACTGTCTGAAATTAATACTGATTAGTTTAATGTTAGAGAATTTAATAATTTGATGATGCATAATCACCAACTTAATGATTTAAAAATTGAGCACTGTCAGAGTCCAAAACTGGCAATAATAGAAGTTTTCAGTTTTTGAGCAATGCAAGAAAATTTTTATTTTTGTTCCTCTACTGTATTTGCTTAACGACGAAGATGTCTGCAAATATCCAGAGAGTTTAGTGTATTGAATTTTTACACACCTGTTATGCTGTCTTTTCGTGAAGCAAATGATTTGTTATTGCTCCAATTCACTGCCTCTGGCACTTTTTATCCAAAATCTTGGTAATTGACAGCAAATCATGTTACACGTGCCAAGTATAGAAATTTGAGAGGTTCTTTGTGGCATTTGCTGCAACTGTGTGATCAGATCAGTAACTATAATAATTTTCATTTTTCTATCATCTTATTTAGGTCATTAAAAACACAACGAGTAATCAAGCAGAGTTGGAATTGTTTCCTCGCTACCTACTTTTCTTGCGTCAGCAACCAGCCACACGTACACAACAGTCCAACATCTGGGTGAATATGGGTATGATGAGCCTGAGAACATTTCCTCAACATGCACCTAGAGGTAATGCAAGACTGCAGCAAGAAAGGGGAGCCATTAGCTCGCTAGTTGCTTAGTGCCGATTCCATCTGCATTATATTTTCAAACCTCGATTGTAGTTTCTCATTGAGGTTTTCTTAAAATCCAGGCAGCCAGCTCGGGGCTGCTTGTTCAGGAAACACGCTAGAAATGACAAAGCTACTAACGCGTGCACTTTTCAGTTCTCCCCGAGTGAGATTGCTTTTTTTATATAAAGCATCGTTTGTGTTTGGTCCACAAACTGAAGACCATGTGTTCACAAATTTAATCAATCATCTGAGAACCAGCAACCATATTAAGAGTACATAAACAGAACGGTCATTGTAACCAACATCATTTAATATGTGTAACCCAATTGCATCATTAAGTGCGAAGTGGACAATCGATCAGGAAAAAAATTATCAAATTACGTTGATTATACAATACAGAAATCTGCCCGCATTTACAGTGCTTTTAAGTACTCTTGAGTGGACCCAGTGCTTTGTGCGTTTGTTTCTAGCCCTGAACAATGATTTTGAGAGGCCTCATATGATAACCTTCCAAGATTTACCCCACAGTGATTTTTATGAAATTGAACTCTGGATTAAATTTACCAATCTACTTTCTTGCTGTAATCTTACATCTGTACCTCTTAATTTGTGATGTAACAGATTTATTTTTCTTGTGCACCAGTTTTCACCTGCAGTGTCCTAGCTGTCGGCTTTTGTAATTTACATGCTCAAAAATTCTCCACACACAGAATTATATTATTAAACAATCAAATTCTTTGCAAATTAAAATTTTAGCCTTTACTGTGTTCTTTTGAAGGAATTAATTTACAATCATGTTTAACTTTGGAAATTTAGCTAATCTTTGTGGGGGAAAAAGAATGGTCATGTATATTTTTTTAATTTATTTTAATTTTACTTTGTCCTCTTCCTCACTGCCCCGGTTCATCATTCCCAGGTCTCAACCCTGCTCTTCAACTGACCTTGTGTAAGGTTTTGAGGGGTGTGCAGATTTCCCCGTCCTCCCTTTGGGGAAGAGCTTTGCCAATGCCCAGTGCCATTCTCTGATGATCTGACTGAGATTGGACCTTTCTACATAAAGAATTATCAGTGTAAACCCACATAATTTTATTATGTGATGGAACACGTTAGTTTACTAACCCATTATGCCATTGGTTAAGTAGTTTTTGACCTTAAAATTGAGTTCATGCTAGAACACCAAAGCTGCAGTGTTGAAGGAGACTAATTTAGATTCCTGTTTGCAAATAGAAAATTCTAACCTTGTGTACATGTGTTTAACTGTCTTCAAACATCACAATTTGATTTAAAAGTACAGTAATAAGATGCTGTGCTTAAATTGGTTTTTCCATAAAATCTACTGTCCTACAGAAATTTATTTCTTGTAATACAACAATTTTGTTTTATTAGCTATTTTTTATTAGCAATTGCATTGATTTACAAACCAATCCAAATCCTGTGACAGTTGAATCATCTGCTTTCTGATTGAATTGAAATTGCTATATTAAATCATTCTTCTATTCAGTGTTTCTATGGAAAAGAATCAATATAATGGACATTTAATTATCAATATATACATTAGATGGTTTTATATTTTTGGTGACTTAGAAATGAGAGATCATAACTATTAATGGACTGCAACAAATGAAACAATATTTGATATTCTGCTTGATAACTGCATACTATACAGGAATTAGAACAAAATGTATAAACAGTATTGGTAGTGAGTAGCCTTATTGTTGCAGTTCTTTACTTCCCAACCAGGCTGTAGTTGAAATGGGTTTTTATCTATTTTAAGTCTGGATAGTAGTTAAAGCTCATAATGGCAGTGTGTGTTCAGGAAGACTGGCCTTTTCTACTTTACCTTGTTAGCAGCATAACTTTTAGTGGCATCTAGCAAAGTGTCATTTCCAATGAACATGGAGAAGTAGATGCCCTTGTGCAGTCTAGGATAGCATTAGCGTGTTTAATTATTTTATATTGTGGCTTGTATGTTTTCATCTTAAAGTACTTGTTGTGAATTTAGGAAATGTCCCTTCACCATCCTCTCCAATGAAACGAGTGCTAGCTTACACCGGCTGCTTCAGCCGTATGCAAACAATAAAAGATATACACGAATACTTATCTCAGCGGCTTCGAATAAAGGAGGAAGACATGCGACTGTGGCTGTACAACAGTGAGGTAAAGGAATACTTGTCATATTCGGTCCTTGGATTGCATTGTGTTGGGATGATCAGACTATATAACATATTTTTGTTTTGCAGAACTACCTTGCACTACTGGATGATGAAGATCACACATTAGAAGATTTAAAAATTCTAGACGAGCAGCACTTGGTGATTGAAGGTAAAGACGATGCTTTTCAAGAACAGCACAAAAGATCATTGAAATTAACTGATGCAGTTGCTAATCCAGGGTCCAAATAACTTTTTCCTTGGTGAATTATGGTCAAAGTCATGGGAGCCATTCAGTTCTTCAAGTCTCCTTAGCTTACTACATGGTAAAATAATTTTAAAACGTGTTTTCGGCCTTAGAGACAGAAAATGTTTCCTCCAGCTTACCATTTCTACATAATAACATTATTAGGTTAATGATATTTACAGTATAGTGGTCATTAATATTTTGGTTGCCTGGGACTACCAAAATTACTGCAAATCTTATTCCCTCACTGATACCTTAAGTGAAACATTTAGATCACGTCCCCCATGATTCAGAGTTTGAGGATCTCAAGTTTGCTCAGCGAATATGAATAAAAAGCTTGCTAAGAAGCTAAGCTAAAATTCTAAGCTATAAATGCTTTGGTATTTATCTTTAAATGCTCCAGTTAAAGGAATTTGACAAAGAATGATCAGTAGAACCCTTTTTTGAGTCATGTATATCAGTATTTTTCAGCATGTTGGGTCAGAAACGAAGTTGAAACTTAACTGTTTCATGTGGCATTTTAAGTCCTTAAGTAGTCTGTCTGGGTGGTTGCAGCCATTACATTCAAGCTACATTCATTGATGGAGTATTTTGGCCTTGAAAATTACACTGTCCAGCCCTTCTGCAACTTTGAGTGATGAGCCAAGTACAGATCAGCTTTTTATAGTAGTGATGTATTGTTATCCCCCCACTTCCCTCAGCAAGTTCTATTTTTTCTGCTTTTCATTTCTTGACCAATAAGCTTGGAGGTACTGGATTCTTTGTACAAGAATTTTTTTGTTTTCAGGAGTTTTCCTTGTTGGGTTTTCAAATGTATTATTAGTTAAATAATATACACAGGGCATACTTTTCCTCTCTGAAATGCAATGAAATCAAACCTTGTAACACTTCCGAACAAATCATGTGGCACAGCAATGTTTCAGATCAAATTAAATGATTCGATCACGAGCCTGTGGTCTGCTGTTGTCTGTTACATATAAAAAAAAATACTAAATTCCAAAGATAGAACAAATACCTGTATAATTGGGTAACACATTGGCTGGAATAGGTTTTAAAAGGCATCATCTGAATCCTTTGTGTTGCAGCCTTGCAGAATACTCCAGCCTTTCTGTCACCCTACATATGCAGTTCACAATGGTCTAATTAGCCCATGTTTTCTTCACTGGACATGCATTTTCAAACAGTCACAGACATAATCATACAGAAAGACACAGAACAGAATCCCCACAGTGCAGATAGAGGCCATTTCGGCCCATCGAGCCTGCACCGACACATATCCCACCCTATCCCCGTAACCCCACGTATTTAATCCCCCCTAACACTAAGGGTCAATTTATCATAGCCAAATCAACCTAACCCGCACATCTTTGGACTGTGGGAGGAAACCGGAGCACCCGGAGGAAACCCACGCAGACACGGGGAGAATGTGCAAACTCCACACAGACAGTCACCCGAGGCCGGATTCGAACCCGGGTCCCTGGCGCTGTGAGGTAACAGTGCTAACCACTATGCCACCGTGTTGCCTTTCATGATTATTCCATTTACCATGCTGTTGAAGCTGTCAGAATAACTTTGCAGTTCATAGTAAAATACAAATCACTAGGAACCAAGTCTCTCAACCTCATCTAAACAGGAACTGCTAGAGGAAAAAAAGACCAAGGCCCATCTAGTTTGCTTTCTACTGTTCTGGTAGTCACATGATACAGCAATAATGGAGTTGTTGACTAATCATAGCAATCAATCTCTATCAATTAGTCTACAAGAGAACCAGGCACAAGGCGAGGAAAACCCCCAGTGGTGGAAAGCTTTGGGAACCATGGGTCCAAAGTCACCTGCTTCTCCTAAGCATGCTACACTTGCTAATTAAATATTTGAAAGTAATTTAGTGCTGACATTTTGCACTTAACCAAGTCAAACATTTTTGACTCAAAGCCTGAGAATTTACTCCCAGCCTTAACCAATGAATTTTATGCTACATACTGACATATCTTGGCCTCCAAGTATGAATACACCCATTTTACAGCCTATAATCAGATCTAACCTCATTCCCTTTCTGCAGTTGCATATATTGAATTAGCTGACCATCCATTTAATGGGTCATTTGGGAACATTCCTACCACAGTCAGAAATTTTCAATTCCACAATTAGTGTGGGCTGTAGCAAATTACTTTTTTTTCTCCAAAGTGTTTAATCTCCAAGTGTTTAATTTAGTGATGCATTTCCAAAAATATGAAATAACCCAAATACTGAGGATGTTTTTTAGTTTGTTCTTGTGATATGAGTGACACTGACAGCACAGCATTTATTGACCATCCCTAGTTTCCCTAAGAAGGAGCAGCGCTCCGAAAGCTTGTGATTTCAAATAAAGCTGTTGGACTATAACCTGGTGTTGTGCGACTTCTCACATTTGCCCTAAGAAGGTAGTGGTGGGTTTTTTCCTTGAATCACAGCAGTCCTGTGCTGGTGGTGTTCCCTCGATGGTAGTTGGGAGTTCCAGGATATTTGAATCCGCAATGAAGGAGAGACGTTTGTCAGCAGAATGACAAAATATTCCATGTGGAGAAGCGTACATTATTTGTTTCTAACTTGCGCGATACATGGTCGCATCTGTATATTTTGGGTGGAGAGTTAGCATAATTAAAACTACTAATGTTTTTATTTTGGTGCAGTTGTATTAGGTATAGTGTGGCAGAGTTCACAATCTAAAAAAGACTCATGAGCAGTAATTTGCAAGGTTTGGAAAGTGCACATAATTCATTTAAAATGAATTTAAAAAGAGAAATATTTTATTCAGTTTTATTCCCAGATCACCATTACTAAATGCCTTTATTTAGCATACAAAATTAAAACCCTTGGACAAGGGTAGTACATTTGATATCAAGACCCTCCCACCTTAAGTTTTGAAAAAATCTGCCTGTAGCGTGTTTGAATTTCAGTGTACTGAGCCACAGATTGGTAGATGTCAGTTCAAGCCTGCGTATCAGGAGTAGTGAATTCCTGACCTGAGCTGTGTAACTGTGGAGAGGCATCAAGTGATGGCTAGATGCTTCCCCACATGGAGGAATGAAAGAATTAGAGGATCAGTTATTCCAGGCTGTTTAACACACTCCTTCCCCCTCCCCAGCAGCCAGCTAAACAGCAATAAAAGCCAAGGAACAAGAATTGAGCCTATCCTCTCGTTAGCAATGTTATGTGCATGGAGAGAGATTAAAAATTAAAAATGAATTGCAAAACATAAATTCTAAATATTTTGTCAAAACAGACTTTCTAGTTATCTAAGTTACGAGCATTGTTACAGTACTGTCAGCCTGATATCCTGCATTTCTTATAATAGTTCGCAACAAAGATATGAGTTGGCCGGAGGAGATGTCATTCATTGCAAACAGTAGCAAAATGGACAGACACAAGGGTAGGTACAAACATAGAATTTTAGCTTTTAAGTATAGGTGATCTGATTTATTCCACGTTGTGGGGTCATTGAGCAAATTGAAATAGATTTTCACGGTTCAACATATTTACTTGAATTACTGAAACATTAGCAAACCAATCTATTGCTTTGATTTATTTTAGACGAATTATAATAATTGAAAGCCTTCTTTAGGATGAAACCAAGGATTTAAAAAAATATTTTAGATATATGAACAATATGAATAGGAAAATAAACTTTACAAACTGCTTTAAGGTGCCTCATTTTAAATTTTGGATCTTTTCTTACTCCCATGGGGAAAATTCTAATTTCTCATTGCAATTGTATATTTCATTCAGTTAAATACAAATCATCTGAATATGGATACACATGTATAAAGATTTAAACTCACTCTGTTTGCTGTTGGCCCCACAATTATATTTTTTCCATCACTAATATTTATTCTAATATGTAGAAAGATGTAGCTCAGTGAGGATGGGTTCATATAGATGCGAAAATGAGCTGTTGTGGTTGGAACATGAAATATGTACGACACAATTTCTTCGTGTGTGATGCATATACTCAAACATCTCCTTCACAAAAGAACTGGAGATTATTTGAATACAGTGATTCTTTCATACGTGTGAAAGAGCCATAATTCTTATCCATCTCAGAGGAAATGAGTTCACAAAGATCTTTTGCTCAGTATAAAATCTTAAATAATCCAGGCTCCTTGAAAGAGTTTTTGGGAATCTTTGTTCAGGTGCACAGAATGCTAGTAGGTGGCACACCCGCGAGATGAAGTGTTTTCTTTTTGTCTGCAATGCTGCATTTTGTGATGCACCTTTTCACAAAAGAATTAAGATTAGGATTCCCAACACAAATTATTCTCTTCCCCCCCAGCACTTTGATATAATGTTTTATGAGAGGGTTCAAAACAGACCTTGCAGGATTGTCAACCGAATGCAGTTACATCTCAGTAGGCCAGTAGTGTATTGGAAGCCATCAGTATATTCTGTTTAATCTCAAATCTTCCTCTGGTGTGGGGATTCTACCATCTCCACCTGCTTGTACTTGCAACTTCTGTTGATCAATTATCTGTACATCCTTTTGGCAGATATATTACATGTGCACTATCAACTTTTGACTATTTCCTCATGTTTATTCTTTGTTTCGTGTTGTTTCCTCCAGCTTCATAAATCACATTGTACTTAACTACAATACTGTTTTTGTTCTAGTTCCAACTGAAAAGGGTGCTACAGGGTTAAGTAACCTGGGAAACACATGTTTTATGAATTCTAGTATCCAGTGTGTCAGTAACACACAGCCACTCACCCGGTACTTCATCTCAGGGAGACATCTTTATGAACTCAACAGGTAAGGGTTTTTAATTCAGTCTATTTGTGCAATTTCATTTCAGTCTCAAAATAGTTTTTGGAATTCAGTTCTGATTAGTACAAGAAAATAGCAGCTGTTTCTTTACCACGTGCAATTTGATAAACTGGCACTATTAAACCAAAATATTCCAAAATTGTGAGAGTTGGAATCACACTAGATTTGTTTTATCCTTAGTTCATTTCATTAGGAACTGAAGCTGTTCTGGTATGTAGGAAGTAATTTGATTCTATCGAATTTATACCCAAGCTGAAGAAATGCCACAGGATTTTTTTATTCATTCTTGCTGGCAAGGCTGGCATTTACTGCCCATCCCTAATTGCCACAACCGAGTGGCTTGCTTGGCCACTTTAGAAAGATCTTAAGAGTCCACCATGTTGGCGTGGGACTAGATTCATATATAAGCCAAACCTGGTAAGAATGGCAGGTTTCTTTCCCTAAAGGACATTAGTGAACCAGTTGGGTTTTTACAACAGTCTGGCAGCTTCATGATCACTTTTACTGATGACGGCTTTTATTTCCAGATTTTTTTAAACTGAATTCAAATTCACAAACTGCCATGGTGGGATTTGACCTCACGGTTTCTGATTATTAGTCCATGTAACATAACCACTACACTATTGTAGTATAACAAATACTGCAAATAAAAAGGGGGGAAAACTGCAAATGCTGGTTTTTTGAAATAAGAACGGAAAATGCTAAGAATCCACAGCTGGCCCATCAGCATCTGTAAAAAGATGGGTTAACATTTTAAGTGTGGATGCTTTCTTAGAGCAGAAAACTGAAAGATAAGCAAGCCCCTTAATAGGATTGAGCAAAAAAGAGGGAAGGGGAGAGACCACAGATATTCCACTTCTGAATGTTGGATTTTCCGTTTTTACAATATCACATTGCAACTGATGTTTTCAAGGTTAAATTTTCTTCAGTTTGTGAATTTTCATTAACAATTCTGATGATTTCCTTCCCCCCACCCCTCATCCAAATTGTCCAAAAAGTGACTCTAATCTGTGAGCACCCATGAAAGCACTGAACTGAAAATAATTCTTTTTTTAAGAAATGTGAAATATCATCTTGTTTTATCTATAACCATCCTCATCTGTATCTGTCTTATGAAGGGAAATACTAAGTCAATCCAAAGTGCTCTTGCATACTGAATAATGGGTAATTATAGCGCAGCATCGGAAGGAGGTGGAAACCGCTGCTATTTTTTTGACTGGACTGGGTGTGTCAGGAAGACCTAAAAATGGGAATAATTTCCAAAACAAGGTTAACAAATGCCCCTTTTAAAAAAAAAAAGTAAATTGCACATTTAAATTTTCATTTTAGAAGAATAGTATGAATTAGTAACATTTGAGCATAATTTAATATTTAAACTTGTGGGCCTCCTGTGGAAAATGCAACAATATGTACTTGTGATTTTTTTCCCATATAATTTAGCATGAATCAGATTGGCTTAACCGATGATTGTCATGATTTGGCAATATGGCAGGGTATATTTTGCATTGAATCACTTCATCCTGCACTGGGAATCAAGAGTAATTATTAGCAGCTGTCCTTTTATCGCACTATGTATTTCAGAATCTGCCAGGGTTGTGAGTTGTTGCATGCAAATCTTCTTGTGTAGCTGATGTATATTAACAATTACTGTGCCGTTATTTGTGCACATACATTTGTTCTTCCATTTGGTTAAACATATACCTTGTCATCAGTATTTTATCTGTAGGAGGCAAAAGTGATCTTCTGTGACAACTAAAAAAAAATTGTATATCATAAAATACTTAGCAGTAGATCTTCTTTTACTATCTTTGGAATAGAGATATTAATCATTACATTTATTAGAAAGTGCTGATTCAGTGATTACTGCAAATTATTCTAAAGAATTCCATTAAAAAATGATTTATATTTTTAACTTTGGTTTCTTGACAGTTATTGCATAAAGATATAAATATTATCTAATTCATTAGCACACATCTTAAACATGTTATAAAAAGCGAACTATGGCATTTTGTTGGCTTTTAATATTTCTTTTAAATTGTTCCATTTTATTTCATTTTATGTACTTAAATGTTCTTAATTCCAGCATCCTCCACTTACTGCAGAACAAAACCAGGTTGCCAACGTTGAAAATCACAAGGATTCAATTGTTCAGTCAGAATGGCAGCTGTGTGACTTTTCCTTTACATGTCATACAAAGAACCCTCTCTGGACTGCTATATAATTTCTCTTCCTCACCCCACCCCCTTTCCACCCCCACTCCGATTGTCAGTAGAGCTACCCCCACTGTTCCTGAGTTGTCAATCAACCATACATGATGAAGTCTAATGATAAGCCAGTCCATAGAGATATTCTAAGGATATTTGTAAGATGGTGTCAGACTTCACTTAAAGCAAACGATTACTTACTTTTTATCTGTTTTCATACGCATAAGGGAACCTACATTTTAGCTCTTGCGTGATGTCAAATGGCTCTTGCCCCATTATGTGGACAGAATTGAATCTATTTCTAAGACCTGGAAAACTTCTGTGTTTTATGGAACATGTACTCCTGGAGCTGCTATCTCCAAAGTAAAATTAACTAACTGGCTTGCTATTCTTGTCCTTTTATACACACCTACATCTGAAAGGTGGAAAACCCTTCAGGCAAGGTATAAAGTCATGTCATTTGATTTAACACTACACCTTTGACTAATCTGAGAAAGGTAACCTAAATTGCCACACCTCTTATGCTTTTGCCAACAGTTACTGTTTGGGTTTAACAGGTACGGTAGATCTGGAGCTTGGCACATCTGTTCTCACTGCAGTGAGCAGGTTCACCCTCTCAATATTAGGTTAGCCTTTTATAGTATCTAAAGGTTGCTGAATGAACAAGGTAGAATACCTACATTGTAGGATCAGCTACATTCTTCAAATGGAAACATCCTCCCATGTACCTAGACCCCTTCAGGCAAGTTCTCTGGTCCCTTTCTTATTAGGCATTCAGAGTTTATTGTAAAGCTGAATCATACAACTAATACACCTGGTATTTGTACTGCCTCCTTTGGTTAAAAGTGCCTTAATACAGCTCAGGAAGGGAAGGTCATGGCACTCCTAATGCAAACGATGTCTTTAAGGGGCTAAATCCTTGTGACTTCTGGTTAGAAACCTGCAGTAAGTGGAGAATGTTTCATTCAGACAGTGAAGGATACCTTACAAGGTAATCTATATTTTGTGTGTTGTAACCTCAGAGAAGTGTATTTTCCTGCACCTGTAAACTTGAACATTAACCGTCATTATAAACCAAATTATAAACTGTAATTGTACGCCACAGTGTATAAAAGCTTCATCATAAGTGCTGTAAATTAATAGTTGACCAAGTTGGGCTTTTTTGAGGCTTAACCAGATTTGTAACTTTGTCTCAAGTAGTTAAGTAAGTTGTATTTATTAAGTTATCTGAACAAAGACATCAGGGCTGACACAAGATCTAGCTAATTTTTCTTCTAAATTAGATAGTGTTGAGACACTCGAGTCGTTAACCATGAAAATTACTCCAAGTTAATTGTGTTTATTGTAATTTGCTGCAAAATATCTCTTCAAGCTGTCCTTGACACCGATATTTTGCCTGCTAATAAGCATTTTTAGCAGCATGAATGAATTTTGTAATATGCACTATTAAAATCCATGATATTTTGTCACTCATGACACATAACTCAACTGAGATTATACCAACATAGCACATTACCTAAAATTAAATTGATGAAAATGTGGCAAGATGATATTGCATATAATGCTCTTGTTTTAAATCTTTCCAAGTAATGAATGTGGTTGTCCGAACATCTAAATCTCAAGGAGAAATATACTGACCCAGATATAATTGCTGTTTATATGTTACAGTTTTAAATTATTTTCAAAATTCCAGTGTCGAATAAACTGGTTATCAAAAGGTTAAATGCTGCTCACTGTTGTCTGTGGATATTCAAATTAGTCAATATCTGTTATATCTCCATCTGTGCTGCAGTCCCACACTGCCTAATTTTGGCTGGAGAGGGGAAGATCATTTGGGTTGCAGTTCTTCTCTTTGCCACTGCTGTTGTTGTGCTGCATCAGGATGGCCGAGAAACCCTTGCTGTTTTCCTTTCTCAAAGATGAACTGCTTTGTAGCCCAGAGCAGATTCATCTAATACCCTGGCAGAAAGCCAGCAAAACTTGGCTGGTAATGATAAGGAAGTTCTAATGTCAGTCAAGTTGGTTTCATGTTGCCAGATTCGTGGAACAGAACTCGATCACTAAAATCAGCAGACTACCATCATGTTTTTAAATACTGCCAAAGTATTAAATGAAAATAATATGGGGTGCCAACTGTATCCCAAACTAAATTTTAACCAGGTTAAATGCCTGTTTGGTTTATTATATTCGGCTCTTCAACTACCTTTTTAAGTGTATCCAGCATCAATTAAATAATCTTCTGTCGACCAAAAATATGAATAATTGTCCCTAAAATAACCAGTGACTCCTGATTTTAGCTAGATATGTTTTGATTTATACAGTCTAACATTTTCATAGCATAATGAATAGATAGCTTCAGGGTTTGTTTGACTGTCTGTGATTTAATGCAGGGCTAACCCATTAGGAATGAAAGGTCATATGGCCAAGTGCTATGGGGATCTTATCCAAGAATTGTGGAGTGGAACTCAGAAGAATATAGCACCACTTAAACTCAGGGTAAGCCAGCACATTAATGTAAAATATTTTACAGAATAAAATTCTTTGTATTGGCAGTACAATCTGTGTACATTTTGTATTTAGAAAAATGTTGCCTAAGCAAAAGTAGCTTCTTATTATGGAATCGATGAGAAAAATTGCAATAAATCATTCTTGATATGTTTTTATTTATTTCATGCTACATTAAACATTGCTGTTAAATAATTCTGTACAGTCCAGTAAAATGAAATCTGATACATGGCATGTTCTGACAGTGTGGCAGTGGTAAAAATCAACCATTGATTTTGCTTATTAGTAGATATGGCATTGTTCTTACAAACCAGAAAGGTAAGTATTAAAACGGAAAGCATGAATGCAGAGGGCAATTTTTGGAGGGGGAAAGGGAGAGAGAACAGTGAGGGAAATTACTTTTCTTATAAACTGTAACTGCTGAATACCAATTTGATTTATATGTTTACTGAGTGCCACAATACTGATTTTCTTTTTCCCTTTGTTTATTTTAGTGGACAATAGCAAAATACGCTCCTAGATTTAATGGCTTTCAGCAGCAGGATTCCCAGGAGCTTCTAGCATTCTTGTTGGATGGCCTTCATGAAGACCTCAACAGAGTTCATGACAAACCATATGTAGAACTGAAGGATAGCGATGGTCGTCCAGATTTTGAGGTTGCAGCAGAGGTCAGTAGCTCTTTGTTCAAAACATTTCATCTGAAATGTTATGTGATTAAAAGGATATACTCTGATTATTATTTCGCGTTGATAGTCTCTTATGTAATTATTGGTTTGTTTTCAAACTCAAATGTGTGCTCTGAATGCTAAACTGGAGATTGCCGGTTTGTTCTGCTGTGGTAATTCTGCAATACATTGTCTGCCTTTAAATGGGTAATTTCAAAACTTCGTTATTTCTATCCTCTTTGATCATGAGCAAAAAGGCTTTTTTTCCCATTTTTTTTTTTTCCTTCCCTTTAAGTCAGTTGGTCAAGATATCCAATAGAAAGCACCATTTTTCATTGATTTTTGAAAATATGGTCAGTAGAAACACTATCATTTTCACAATGGGAGCATTCTACCTGAAATTATTTTTCACCATGCAAATCACAGAAATGGACCTGGGCGTAGATTGGAATCACTGACAGTATTATGTAATTTGATGCATAATACAGTACCAGTTTTGTTGAGCGACAAAAGCAGTTGTCCTGAGGGCTGTTGGAGCCCTGCTACAGGACTATACTGCACATTTCATTGGCTGAAACATTGTGTAATGTTCTAAATCCAGGTTTCCTACCCTGTATATTCAACAGACAGATTTTTAATTGCTTACATCCTACCAAGCTGCTGCAATAACTTAGCAATACCAGTTCTTCAACCA
The DNA here is from genome assembly GCA_030390025.1 of Squalus acanthias. Lineage (NCBI taxonomy): Eukaryota > Metazoa > Chordata > Chondrichthyes > Squaliformes > Squalidae > Squalus > Squalus acanthias. The sequence continues at coordinate 40,573 of JASTWF010001251.1, read as the reverse complement.
TTGAGTCAGTTATATCATTGACTTTTTTTTTTTAAATAGCTAAATTCATTTTTTTTTTAATTTAAGGGGTGAAACATTGATGTAAACTCTTACTGTTAGAGTATTGAACGATTAAAAAAAAAATGCAATATTAGTGAATTTGTTTCTTCAATTCTGCTTTATAAATGGAAATTTTATAGAAATTAATTTTGCTGCATGATATACAACTTTAAAGCTGTACATTTTAAAAGCTATAAAAGGTACTAACTACTTAGTTGGTAAAGCCTTACATTGCCGTCAAACTTTTATTTTCTTACTCTTCTAGGCATGGGAAAATCACTTGAGGAGAAATAAATCAATTGTGGTTGACCTGTTTCACGGACAGCTAAAATCACAAGTCAAATGTAAAACGTGTGGTCACATCAGTGTTCGATTTGATCCATTCAACTTCTTATCTTTGCCTCTGCCAATGGATAGCTATATGCACTTAGAAATCACAGGTTTGTCAGAATATAATGGCTGTCATTTTTATTTATTTCAGAGAAATTTGAAATTGGTAAAGAAATCCTTTCCAGCCATAAAGTGATGTTGCTATTGAATTCTTACAATCTGTACATTTATTTATGAATGCAGCTTTTGGGGGAAATCCATAATGTTGATATTTACAAGGCTACAAAGAGTACATCCTTGCTTATTCTCAAACACGAGCAATACTGAAAATAGTTCAACTTTTTGACTTGGAATAGTCCTCTTAAATTCCAGATGAAATGCCAGCCAGGGTACAAGTGATATTCTGACTTCTGTCTTCCCTCCCCTACCTCCCTCTGCCCTCAGAAGTGAATTTATTTCTCTCTAATTTTGACATTTCCTCTTTCCTATGTGCTGTGTGCCTTCTCCCCCTTAAAAATCATACTATTTCGGGATGTTTGGATAGCTCAGTGGTTCAACACACTGTCCTTTCATAATGGAACCTGAGTTCACACCCAGCCAAGATTGATGGAATGAAAGTGCCCCTTCTCTGTTGGCTATAGAAATCCAATGTGAATTGAGTTTGAGCAGTCTCAACCCAGTTTCTATTGGATTTGGGGCCCACAGTACAAAACTGCCCACAATTTAGCATTAACATGTCACTCTGGTGTTAAAGATGGCTGGTGTGTGAAATGGAAAAACACGTAGTGGTGTGCAATAGGGGGTGTTCTTTTGAGGTTGGGTGTTGAGGCATTTTAGCACAGTGTAAAGGAAGTTTTGCTTTGCATCTTCCTGTTTTATACATGATCTGAAGAGTGGTTTATGCTGAAATGGAGTGATAAGTGTTCCATTCCGTAGTACCTTGATAAGCACATAAACTGACCCCAAAATGCATTCTTAGAATGTTTAATTTTTCTCCACTGTTTCTCATTGTTACCGTTTCTGACACACTCTTGATTTTTTTGTCCTGTTGCTTTTTTCAATCTCTCCCTCTTGTTTCTCAATGTCACACTTTCCTCCTTAAAAGTGCCAGCTCCACATTTAAACTAACTTTATCCCAAGTCTTACCAACCAGCAATAGAGCACTGCTGTTCTTTCTTTACATACCAGGCTGTTTTTCAAATGTTTGCAAGACTTTGTCAGTCATTTTGCAAACCTATGTTATTTATATTTCAATTATACTACTTTACATCCTATTACTAAAGCAGAAAGCAGATGTTCTTCTCCCTGCACCTGCAGTATACAATAGCAGGATGGCCAGTTACATAATTATACATACCAGTGACTTAAAAGCAATTCTGAATTTTGCCCTTATGATAAGGGAATGGAATATTTTCATCACTCAATGTCAGCCTCAAGCATTACTTTTTAAAGTTTAAATTCAGCAATAAATTTCTTGTGACTGAATATTGTCACTTCTGCACTGATTTTGTAATTTTTGTTCAAATATTGGTGTATTTCCAATTTATTAGAACACAATTTCAGGATCATTTTTCAGTGACTTTAGTTTCAAAAATGTTCACCTGAACTTTGTTTTTTGAAAGAATGTTGTATTTTGAAATACTCTGGTGGCAGATAGCTGGTAAGAGGTAAACATGCTTTTTCTTTTGAATAAGACATTAGAGGATTGGTGCCCACAGAACTGATCCCCAGTAGAAAAAAAAAATCTGTGCCTTCAGAGGAAAGGGGAAGTGAACTGGGGATGGAAAATGTTGAACTGTATTTTCACACCTTTCTGAGTACAGGAAAGTTAGAAAAAGGGGTTATTTATAGAACATAGAATTTACAGCACAGAAACAGGGCATTTGGCCCAGCAGGTCTTTGCTGGTGTTTGTGCTCTACACGAGCCTCCTCCCACCCCTCTTCATCTAACCCCATTAACATATCCTTCTATTCCTTGCTCCCTCGCGTATTTATCTAGCTTCCCCTTAAATGCATCTATGCTATTCGCCTCAACTACTCCTTGTGATAGCAAGTTCACATTCAGATTCACCTGACTAATGCTCATTTCCACAAATAAAAGACAATAAATCTATGTGGCTTTAAATGTTCATTTTGGGTTACCGCAGTGAGCAGATTGCACTTCTGACTCGAGTGAGAAGATTGTCGGTGCAAACCTCACTCCAGGAGTCGAGCACATAATCTGCCAATATAACAGTGACTGCACTTCATTTGCTTAAATGTTTTGGGATGTTCTGAGAATGTGTTAAGCACAGATATAAATGCAGTGTTTTGCCTTAAAATGCAGCAATACACATTCACACTGACATATTAAACATAGTGTAGGATTAAATATTACGACAAATTTAATAAATCATCCTGTTAAGACATTAGAGGTGCCTTGCATTTAAATACATGTATAAAAGGAGTGCAATCTAGTAGTTTTCTGGTGAACATTTAATACCATCCAAATCAGGAGCTCGTGTGATTGCAACGAGTGACAGTACACTGTGCACAGCATCCATTTTAAAAGAAAAGAAATGCATCACATATTTATACTGATATTTATTTATCAAAATCGGCACCTTATAATGATTTGCCACTTACTTATCAAAACTGATGCATGGACTATGCTGCTAAAAGCTTGAACAATAAAAGTTGTGTTCATGTGTGAATATGAAATTTGTTCTGTTTTTCAGTTATCAAATTAGATGGTTCCACACCAGTCCGATATGGTTTACGATTGAACATGGATGAGAAATATACAGGTCTGAAAAAACAATTAAGTGATTTGTGTGGACTGAAGTCAGAACAGATCTTGCTGGGAGAGGTTCATGGTTCTAACATAAAAGTGAGTGCGGTTTTTGCAGAAACAACTATACCATGGGGCAGCTAGCTAAAGACTTTGTATTTTCTTTTCTTTCTTTTATAAAAAAGTTTTGTGTTTCTTGGTGACTTAAAACGAAGACTTAACTGCTCACTGTATCCAGGCAAATCCTTCACTATGGTAACCGCTTCAGGTACAATTGGAGACAAGTAAAATGTAGGAAGTTGAGAGAAAAAAAGCGGTCAGATTTGTGAAAAAAGTTACTGGAAAGGAATTATTAAAGCAGACAGTATAAATCGGTTGAAGAGGCAACCTTCTATACAACCTTCCTTTTGACAAACGAAAAAGCCATTTTAGCTTTTTTTTTAAATGACAAACTGTAAAACTAATAGAATTGTTGTGAATCAACCAATGACCAAGCTAATGGTGAATTTTGTTTTTTTTAATCAGAATTTTCCTCAGGATAACCAGAAAGTGCGACTATCAGTGAGTGGTTTTCTGTGTGCTTTTGAGATTCCTGTTCCAGGATCACCAACCTCTGCCACTTCTCCTGTACAAACAGGTAATGGTCCACTGAGACGTGCATAGGTATAATTGTAATGTGGATAAATTGTAGCTATTAAAATTTAACATCTGCAAACATTGGAGTAAAGACTCGAAAGTAAGTTCTCAAATTATTTTGCAACTTTCAGTTGTATGTAAACCAGATTTCATCTGGCTAACGTTGCATGGTAGACCGATAGTATCAACATCATCAAAAAGCTGAAATAGAAAAAGAAAATGTTGAAATCACTCAGCAGGTCAAGCAGCATCTGTGGAGAAAGGAAGGCAGTAATAATGTTTCAGGTCTATGACCCTTTGAGAGAACCGGTTCTGACGCATATTTCAATATTTCTTGATCTTTGAGCATTATGGCTGGTGCAAAGAAAAGCGGAAGTTATCTGGCTCAATTGCCAAGTTGTGTTATTGATGTAAATCCATGGAAAACCGCAGCTAGCACTGTGTTGCAGGAGGCTTTGTCATGGTCTATTTGTTACGTGATAAAAGTAAAGGGAAATGCTGTAATTTGGCTTTGATTCAGACAACTTGTTATGGTGTCAGTTTGCAAAATGTATTCTAGTACAATTAGCTAGAAATTACTGTTGGTATTATTAGCAGGTTTATTGGCACGTAATTTGCGGTCAGCGGCGAAGCAAAGGTGTTTACTGCTGGCCCGAAGAAAGCTGCTCCCATAGATTTCGCGATCTCTGTGGCGAGAACTTTGCCTTTTTCGATGTGTAATTGATTGCAGCACTCTGTAATGGCCTGGAATTTTTGGTGGGTAATAACAGCGAACGAACAGCCAATTTTTATCATCATGGAGAAATTTGACACTCCACAAATATAAAAATTTAGTTTTTCAGGGTCCATTACGTTTGTTTAGCAGTCAATACGCTGTTAAAACCCCAGTTTCACTGATTCCAACAAGGCTTAACATTTAATGGGGTATTTAACAGCGATATTAGCGCGGAAAAGCTCACATTTTCGCCAGTTTCTCTTATTTCACTGATTTCACTGATTACTCTGATTGCCGGCTATGGCGGGGGTGGGGGGAGGAGCGCGGGGTGCGGTCCACAGTGTAGCCTGTGTTGGACACCGAACGCTGACAGTTCGCCATCATTACCCACCGCAAATTCCAGGCCAATGTGTTCATGTGAAGTTTTTCTCTCTCTCTGCTATTCTGATGGAGCCCGTAACCTGTTTATTAAATTGGTTAACATCTCTGTGAAAATAGCAATGAGGAATGTCATATAAATACATTATGCATTCGCCTACTATTAGCAGTAACTGTAATGTCTAGCCAGTTAATCCCGAGGGCAGTGAAAAGATTTTGGAACTCTTTGAAGGAATTTCTCTTACAGATAATAGATTTAGATTGTGTTATATATATTTTATAGAGCGAGGAATAAGCTGGAATTTAAATTATTTTAATATAAATATTTTTACATAAGCTATTGAAGCATATTTTTCTCTTCTATTTGTCAGATTCCTCCCCGGTGCCATTATGTAATGGAAGACATAACCAGTCTTCAAATGCAAATCCAATGAAGCCAAACCTCATTCCCAATGGAATTCCGAGTACTGTGGTACCAGCTGGGTTTGAGAAGAGTCTCTCTAATGGACTGCCTAATGGACATTTGCCAGCGGTTACTGACAGCCCATTCATAGGATACATTATTGCAGTTCACAGAAAAATGGTAAGGTGATGCTTTGAAGTAAAACTGCTGTTAAAAACTGAAATTGAGCTTTGTGTAATAACCTCAAAACTTATTCTGCCTTTTATCTATGGCAAAAAAAATTGCAATTCGTGTACTTCCACATACCATTTCTAAACTAGGACTAATATTTGTACTTAGCCTGAAAACCATCTCCACTGGCTGTTCTTTTTTTAAACCAGTCAAGTCCGAGGACTTAAGTCACATCATTAAAGTGACATGGCCAATCAGTGGCACCCTCAAGTTATCTCGTAGTTAGTACCAAAAGCTCGAGCTGCTGAAATGAATTTTTGTTGACTACACCCTAAGAGTTGGTCAGTTACTAAAATTTAGAAAATTAGGATATTTATGTCAATGCTTATTGTCCTGATTTTATTTTTGTCCCTTTAAACTCCTTCATGTTTGGAATCACTGACAGGCTAAGAAAATAGCAATGTTCTTCTAGATCTTTGTTGTAACGTAGTCAACTACTGTGGGCACAGGAATTGCTTGGTTTGATTCAATTTTTCATCCATCTAAGGAAATAATAGTATTCACTTTGCATTTCTCACCACTTTCAAAAGATAACATGAGCATACAGCACAAATCCATGTCCCAACACCTGATGGGACATTGTGCCACTTATGCTAACAATGTATGTTATTGCAGTTCTTTTTTAAATGAATTCTCATTGATGCAAGAATAATTTATCAAAGAATTCCATTTACTATCTGTACTTTTGGAACCCGGTTGATCACTGTTGTGTAAGTATTACAGCTCATATCTTCAAATATTTTTCTTTTATACAGATGCGGACAGAATTGTATTTTCTGTCCTCACAGAAAAATCGCCCCAGCTTGTTTGGCATGCCACTTATTGTGCCCTGCACCATACATACCCGCAAGAAGGACCTCTATGATGCTGTATGGATACAGGTTTCACGGCTTGCCAGCCCTCTGCCACCTCAGGAAGCAAGCAACCATGCTCAAGACTGGTCAGTGCAGATAATGACATTTTTTCCACAATGTGTTCTTGTAAGAACAGTGTAACTGTAGGTTCTAAGGAATTAACATTGTGTGCTGCAGTATGCATCAGTCACACTTTCCATTGTGTAAAACAGTTTTCTGATTATCAGAAGAAGGCTGGATTATGTTGTAGTGTGTAGTACTGAATGATTGTGGAGGGGATGGTCGCTGACGCTGCCCAATAGCTGACCTTCCATGGTAGTTTTGTGGGGACCAGTCCTCCACTAATGACGAGCAACACCTTATGACTTGCATGGTGAGACGAAGTAGCAGTTTTGCTGCTTATATTATGCCATAGTGTGCAGTTCTGTACAGATGCCTTTGATGTAGAATTTTACCATGCGAACATTGAGTACAAAATTGTAATTGCTACAAAAACATTGCATTATTATTTAATGCAATGCATGCTAGCATTATATAAATGGTAATGGCAGGTGATCAGTGCAAAAATGTCTTGTGCAAAAGACAGTTTCATGTGCTAAATGAAACGATTTTTGATTCAGCCATTTCTAGTTTTATGGTGTTTGGGAGGAAAAGGATATAGTGAGAAAACATAATGGTGTAAAGTTATCATTCAATAATGAAAGAATGAGCCTGATGCATACAAGTTTGGGGCTGCGGTTTCTTGACTGCCACTGACAGTGCTGTCCCTGCAGTAGAAATTATTTGCGGATCAGTTTTGAGCAGACTGCAAATCTCTGTCCTTGCCTTCCTGGTGAAACAGCCTGTGATGGCAGGTTTCCTTGAACATTTTCAGGAAAGTGTACTTGGGTTAATAGACACAGTTTTCTGAGTAAGGGTCATCCACCTCTGGTGCAATCAAAATTACCTTGTATATCTTTTGTCGTCCTCCTCCAAACAAAACAGAGGAATCTCCTTCTGAATTCCCAAATTTAGAAGTTTGACCAGAAGTGGCAAGAATTAATCGTGCTGGCAAAAATCCAGGTTGAAAATCTCAAATTAAACCAAATGATAAAAAAACAAACTCAAAGCTCAAGTTTAAGCCCACCTTTGTATGTATGGTTCTTCCACCATTCCATGTTCCCAGTGGAGAGCCACAATAACAGGACGCTTGGTCTAGAAAATCAGGGCTATAACGTTGTAGCCTTTTAACCCATACTTGCCCATATATTCAAGGCTGAGATGGATAGATTTTTGGACTGTAGGGGAATCGAGGGATATGGACATCGGGCGGGAAAGTGGAGTTGAGGTTGATGATCAGCCATGATCTTATTGAATGGCGGAGCAGGCTCGAGGGGCCGTATGGCCTACACCTGCTCCTATTTCTTGTGTTCTTATATAAGCTCTGCCTTTTTAAACAATTAATTCCTTAGTCCAGAACTTGCCTCACTCTAATCCTCTTTGTACAGGTGATCTGAGCACATCGCACTTTCCCAAAAGAAAATCAGAATTGGACCCGTGCTAATTTCAGTATCATTTGCATTGATTTTCATATTGAAATGAGGCCTTGCCAATTTTGGGCAAGAGCACTGCAGGCTAGTCTAAAAGGCTGTTGGGAAGATGACGCACATGGCGCAATGGAGTTACCAGGGTATCGGCCTTGGCTCAGTGGTAGCTCTCTTGCTTCTGAACATTTATTCCTCAGCCACCATCACAAAAAAAATTATCTGGTCATTTATCTCATTGCTGTTTGTGGGACCTCAATGTGTGCAACTTGACTGCCATGTTTGCTGACAGTGACTACACCTGAAAAGTATTTAATTGGCTGTGAAGCACTTTGGGACTAAGGATGTTAAAGGTGCTATATAAATGCAAGTTCGGTCTTTCTTACCTAACATGTTTATATTTTGGGCAAACTATTTTCTCAGTTGTTTCCTTCATAATCGGCTCCATTTAAGTTTGGTCCAAGATATTTAGTTATCTTTCTTCTGAGTTTTTTTTTTAAACTAAGCATTGCTGACATACCTTTGGAAATTCTTGTTTGTTGATGAGTTTCAAAATTACAATCTAATATTAAAAGTAATGTTTCACTGTGTTACACCATATATTGCTTTTCAGGTTAATATATTGTGTGTTGTTTGTACTCTAGTGATGACAGTATGGGCTATCAGTATCCATTCACTCTTCGAGTTGTTCACAAAGATGGAAATACCTGTTCATGGTGTTCATGGTACAGGTAAGAAGAAAGAAACTAGCCAGTTTTTTTTTTTTACTAGTGACTGTATTTTAAATTGTAATGAAAAATTTGCAAGGCAGTCAAGAGTTTCATGATTACTCAGTTTGTACATAAAAATGATTATGCTATTAAGGGTGCATTACTGTGTGTCCAGTCAATTAGCTTTTTCACTTCCACAAACATGAAGATGTGGTTTTAAATCCCAGCCCTGGCTGACATCTACTTGGCTGATAATTTGTCAATCCTAAGTAGTCATTGTCTCATCTGCCCAGAAATTCGCCTCTCCGGCTTGCCGCGGGGGTAAGGATCGCGCGTTCTGCTTCTGGCCCACGGGGACTTCAGCTCCTGGGCCTGCCCCAACTGCCGGCGCGCAGTGCTTGCGTGTCCCAGGGGCGTAGTTAGTGCGGTGCGTCCCCTGGGATCACGTGGGCCATGGAGAGCCAATGGCAGCAGACCATCTTTCATTCATAGACCTGTCAAATCTATGAATTGAAATCGGCCCCAAAACAACAGCTAAACTTCAAATAATTTTTTTTTAAAAAACCATCACATTTTTAAAATAACTAAGTTAAATAAAATAACTACTTTAAACAAAAATTTTAATTTTTGAAAAAATTAAAATACTTTTTAACAGTGCTAAAAATAAACTTTTCTTTAAAGTATCTAAAAAAGATAAACCTGTTGAAAATGTTTTAAAATTATAATTAATTAACCACTTACCTTGTTGAAAACGGGTCTTGCGCCTCCTTTTTAAAAGCGTAGCCTCTTTAATACTTACCCTCCCGGAGAAACCTGAAAAAAACCTAAGTTTGCTGCGTGCGCGCAGCCTCTACCGCGCACGCGGTTCACCTCTGAACCGCTCCCTTCACGAGACCGGAAGTTCCGGTTTCCCGCGCATGCGCAGTGCATGCAGGAAACCGGCACTTCAGGAGGCCTTACGGGTGAGTACACAGTGCGTACTCACCCGGCAAGTGCCGAATTTTTGGCCCATCATCAATCGGAGGCAAGATCCCTTGTTAACTTTGGGAGAAATTGGATGTATTCCAATGTCAATCGTACTTCAGTGCTCTTACCAACTCATCACAGAGCAACATTGGTGAAGGCCATGGAATTGCTTACGACCTGCCAACTCTGTCCAGGTTCCATGGTTTCTTGGGTGAGAAGAAAATGTAAAATTTTGAAAAAATACATGCTATTTTGGGGATATCAAGTATTTTACTGACAAAAGTAAAATGCAGAAAATGTTTAATGATTAAGTTGAAATTTGTGCTTATAATTTGTTGATGCAGTTACACTTGTAGCACACTTCATTCTGAACAGCGCTTGTGTTTCATTGTTCTGGTGTAGATTTTGCAGAGGATGCAAGATCGACTGTTCTGATGAACGAGCTTCTGTTGGGAATGCTTACATAGCCATTGACTGGGATCCAACTGCTCTACATCTTCGCTATCAAACATCACAAGAGAGGGTAAATGTTTTATTCAATCCATGGGATAATTTTACCAGTTGATGAAAGATGTTTCTTGTGTTTTTTAATATTACTGCCTTTCTAGGAGTCTAAATAACAACTGCACCCAATATTATTGTAAACATGGAAATTATGCTGACAAAATATTCAAATGGACAACTTTGAAGTGTACTGTACAGCACAAAATTGTTGCATAGAGACCATGACTAATCGGCATGCATTTTAATTGTCTTACATGGTAAGATCTGTGAGGAGCATGAAAGTGTTGAGCAGAGTCGACGAGCTCAAGCAGAACCCATTAATTTGGACAGCTGTCTCCGGGCGTTCACTAGTGAGGAGGAATTGGGGGAGGATGAGCTCTATTATTGTTCCAAATGCACGACCCATTGCCTGGCAACAAAGAAGCTTGATCTCTGGAGGCTTCCACCAATTCTGGTACTGTACTGAAAAGTCACCTGATTTTCATTGATAAATTAACCACTGGAAGACTGAAATATAATTTTCTCCTCAATATATAAAGTGGAGAAGTAATTTTATTCAAGGTCTAGGTTTTCTGTAATTTTACTTTCAATACTCAGCATTAGAAAAGTATTAAGTATCATTTTTCTGAATGTTGCATGCAAGAAAGTGAGGATGTTCTGAAAGCGAGAAAGGACATTCATTACTCAAAAGATTATCACCTAATAAGGTTTCACAGTACATGCAAAGACTAAATTGATAAAATGAGAAATTTTAAAGACTACTTGGGCAGGTCTCATCAAACATTTACAAGTCAAAAATAATTTCTGTTTTGTAAACTAACCTGGTATTATTCGCATTTTGCTTATTTTTAGATAATTCACTTGAAAAGATTCCAATTTGTTAATGGTCGTTGGATTAAATCACAGAAGATTGTTAAATTTCCCCGTGAAGGTTTTGACCCCAGTGCCTTTTTGGTACCACGGGATTCAATACAGACTGAACAGCAGACTGCACAAGTAGAACTGAAGAAACCAGATTTGAGAAACTCCCCGGGAACTGGAATTGATGGCTCTATTGGACTACAAGCTGGTGTAAACTTGAGTATTTTGAATTTAAAAGGTACTTAATATTTGTTGCAGTGTTTTCACTGTACGGTTTGTTTTTATGTCGTACTCCTGTTTGCTTGTCATTTAAAATTCTGTTTGGCTTACATTTGCACGTTTCCGTTGTAATGTAAAGATTTTGCTGCAGATGATTATTTAATGACTAGATTTAAGCAAAGATTATGGGGGAGAAATTCAGTATCGCCCCATTTGGGGCACAATTATCGGCCAGGCGCAAAGATTAGCGCCTGGCGCTAATTATCGCCTCCGACTGCAAACTTGGCTTTTATCGCCCCTGGAGGTGATTGGAGCGCTAAATCAGGTGCTACACACCTGTCTTAAGGCGCAAAGGCCGAGGAGCGAGGCGCTACCTCAGAGCGCTGGCGAAGCTCATGTGATGTCAGTCAGCAATGGAACACAGACACACTGGCGCCGGCCAGTTCTTAAATGGGAGGGTCAATCTTGGTCGCCATCCACACCATGCTCATTGCAGCCTTGAATCTCTGCCTGGAGAGACCTGTACATCAAATCTGTTGGAAAGAACAATGGAGAGGCCCAGGGAAAGAGCTCAGAGTGCAGCCCCCATATTCTCTTCTAAATCGATGCAAGGAAGATCAAATCAGAAAGAACCTGCAAAGTGCTGCTCAGTACCCAAAACTCCTCAACACAGCTTTGAATATCTCCTGCAGTCTCTCTCTCTCACTCAGAATGCATGGTGCAAAAATTTCGCCGACAAAAAAAGGCAGAAAGCGGTCACCTTTAAATAGCGCTCCCCCAGTCCCTTCCCGACTACAAAACGCTCCCCTCAACCTGTCATTGCTAGCGGCAGGCGGTAAGACAGAGGGCACCACTCAATATCCGGTCCGGGGCGTTGCACTCTCGACTGACGTCATGATCTGCCGGCGCAGGAGATCTTGGCAGTAGTGTTTAGCGCCGCCGCAAAATGTCTAGTTAATTTTGTGAGCGGCGCAAACATTGCCGCGCATGGGCGCTAGTTGCTTTGCGCCCCATTAGCGCCCTCTTAAGACGCTAACGGGAGGCGCAAACCAACCGAATTTTTCCCCCTATGAGTTACTGCAGCTTTTAACTGTCATGGCAGTATAAATTAAATTTAAAAAACTTGATCTAGCCAATAATATTACAGCAAGTAGAATGTAGTTCCCTAACAAGAGCTTTTGACAAACTAAGCAGACTTTCTGATGGGGTGAAATGCTTATTTTCAGTTTTTGTCTTTAACTTCAGCATCTCCAACTTCAGGAAGAAAAAATCATAACAACTCATCAAGCAAAAGCAACAGCCCTACCAACAGCCCCAAACAGGGAAAAAGCAGAGGTCGACTTCGCTTACCACAACTTGGCAAGAACAAACTGTCAAACAGTAAAGAAAACCTGGACAGCAGCAAGGAGAATAATTGTGATATGGATCAAATATTGGAGATGAAGAATGTCAGAAATGCCCATTTGGACCAAGTAGTAAATGTCACTGATAAGGCAAACTGCTCTGGAGGGGACAATGAGGGAATCATGCAGAAAGTTGTAACCGCACAGGACACCGAGTTGATTTTAGTCAATGGAGTGTGCCACAATAAACAACAGAATGGATTTAGAAATTGCAGTAGTAATGGAGAGTGTGAAAGCCACACGAATGAAGATATAACTGCCGATGACCAAAGAGAGCCACTCCATTTGAAGCCTCTATATAACTTATATGCAATTTCTGTAAGTACAGTGTTTTTTAAATCTATTGCATAGAGTAAGCTAAATAGTTTTCTAATAAACATATCAATGTTAAAATGCATTGTGCATGAATACTAAGTTTATAAATAGTTAATTGTTTTGTTTCATTTTATTTTGCTTACTTTTATTTTTCAGCCCAGCTCTGCCCACCCAGATTAGCTCCCTATGCCCACCCCAATCTCTTGTTCAGTAAGCTGAAGCAGCCCAACTTGTGGACCGTTAAATGGATATCATTAATGTTGCTTCTTGGTTAACCTGTCATGTTGAATGCAGGAAGAAACCTTGATCATTTCCCCAGACAACTCAGCCAAGGCTAATGAAACTCGCTGTCTGAAGGAAGCTAGAGTACAAATGTTATTTGAGGTTGAAATTTAAACTCAATTAACCTGATCAAGAGGCAAGCTCTTTGCTTCCTAGCTACCTCATTTACGAGTATTCAACTTTCCCTGTTTTAGTACACTATAGGTGGGCATAGCTTCTGAATAATTATAATTGATTACTGTAACCATGCTGTACCCATTCATCCTTCTCTAGTGTCAATTCTTTCAGTACTTCAATGAGATGATCTCCATAGGAAGCAGACATCTGTTTACTGACTACTTCCACATTCTTTCTCTGATTCACTGTTGACACTCATTGATGTTGACTGCCAATCCACAGTATAATTTTCCCGGGCTTCCTATTGAAATTCAGCATTGATCGGCACGTCAAAGTTAAATTCCACATATGAATCTGCTGACTGGCTCGTTAATGGTGTTTGACAGCTTCACTCACCAATTTGTACAGCTCATGACAATCCTCTGCTACGCTTAGTGCACTTTCATCAATACCAACTGGGAATTGTAACTCCCAGAAGCACTTGATAATGGTCCCTGGTTTGACCAGATCCAATGCTTAATCCCTTCAAGAGCATCAGTGTCTATAATAAGATTGGACTGGACCTAAGATCCTGGAATATTAACCTTTACATGGCAGCTTGTTGTTGACTGTACATGGAGTTGTTTTTCTCTCTCTCTTCCCCCTCCCTCGCTCCTCAAGTTGGACTACCCAACTTGAACCAGGGTAGCTGAGAAACTTTTCAAAAAATGGCTAAGACATGCACAATTTAAATATGTCCCTCAAGCTCCAGAGGAGCTACTGATTAAAAAATATACAAATAAAACCACGAGATGCTTGTATTTGAATTGAATGGTTTCACGCCTACCTTAAACACCTGGCCAAACACTTCTGTATTCTCAGACTATAAACAAGCTGGGCTACTTTCTGTGAATGAAAAATGTTTTTTAAACCCCTAACGTACCATGTTAAAGAAAGATGCCAATACCAAGCTAGATTATAGACAAAAATAGTTATTTTAGTCACAGCAGCTATTAAACTCGGGAAGGAATCATAGCCAGGCCCAATCTTAATTTGTTTTCCTATTTTCCAAAGGAACCTACATTTATGTGTTTGCTGCCAATTGGACAGCTTGCTCCCAAAACTCCTCCATTGCTCCTTTTGGCTGGCTACAGAGAGGTGCACAGTACTGTCCAAGCAGGATATTTTTTTCACATCCACCCTCAAGAAAATATTGCTCAGCGAGCAATTGAACAAGCATCCTCCCATTCCATGAGGATGAGTGCCTAAGCTGTAATAGTTACTGCATTGCTCAGCAACATTTTTAAAATATTCAAAAGCCAGTTTAACTAAATTTGCTATCACTGAGCGATGGCTGACACTTTAGTCAGTTCCAGACTTGTGTTATGTACCTAGGACAGGAATAGGCCCTTAGACCCACACATGCTCACCCCATATTTTGATGAACTCAGCTCATGTACCTACCCTTGCTTCTTGCCCGCACACATCCTGGGAGAGGAGAAGCCAAAAACTTAGACCCTAAGCCAATGCAGGAATCCGCTATCACAAATATCTCTCAGACCCTTCAAAAGTAATTGGGTAAACCCCAGGAGACACCAAATCCGTTAGTTATTTCCTGGACTATCTTGTCTTATTGCCTTTCTGACAATCACTTGTTTTTTTTTAAAAATGTGTCCAATATTGCCTTGAAGAACTGCAAGGACTCTGTCTCATTACCATCTCCAGAATCCTGTTCCACAGATTGAACCCCTCTGAGAAAAGTAAAACTTCCAAACATCCAACCTCGCTTCCTGATTTCTCAATTTAAATAGGTGGCCCATGTGTCTATCCAGCCTGTTCACGTCAAACAATCTATCCACTTGCATGTTATCAATGTCCTTAATTTTAAAACCCTGAACCGGATCCCATCTAAGTGTTATTCCTTTCCAGCAAATCCAAACCGAAAATATGAAGTCTATAGTCATTGCCCAATGCACTTAGGCCGTAGATCATTCTGTTGCCCTGTTCTGTACCTTCTCATGTCGTCTTTGTGGTAGGGGGACTAAAATGGTACATAATACTCCAACTGAGGTCTCATCAAAAATTTACAAAACCCTTTTATTATTGCCCTGGTTTTATACTTAACGGTTCAGGCAATACAGCCCAGGACCTTGCTTGCTTTGGTTGCAGCCTCCTGACACTGCACTTGAACCTTTGGGGAGTGGTCAGTGATGACTCCCAATTCTCTTTCTCTTCCTGTCTCTATTAATCTATACCCACTCATGTTGTACTCTATTTGTATTCTTTGTACTTATGTGCAAAACTGCATATTTATATCGAAAGATGTTTGCCAATCTTGAGTGCACTTCCACAATCTATCCAAATCCAATTGCACTCTATTCCCCTCTAAGGTCCTAACTCTACCTCAGTTTAATGTCATTCACAGATTTAATAATTGCACTATCTATGCCCTACTCCGGATTCTTAATGAACATTATAAACAGAAAGAGCACAAGCTCTGAACCCTGGGACACCACACTAGTGACCAGACCCCATTGGGAAGTAATCCCAATTAAAACTCCTTTGCTTACGGTTCTGTAGCTAATTTCACACCATAGGAATTCATTTTTAGCACACAGCCCCTCGAGACACTTTATCAAAGGCTTCTTGGAAATTTAACTAGATGTCTATCTGATTTCCCTGATCAAAAAATTAGATCAGATTTGTCAGAGTACCTCTCCATGTTGGGTAACCCCTATCAAACCTAAATGTTTTGGATGATACTTTAATAACCAGTCTAATTTTCATCTTTATTTGTGACCTCTCTTTAATTCTGGTAAACAAAGTTAATTTGCCAAGGGGCATTTTCCCCTCTTTTTCTTGCACAAAGTTCTGAAGGCCCAAATGCAAATGTGACAGATTTTAAAAAAAAATCTGTTTGAACCTTTTGCTCTGCTGCTTTTCATTGCTGTCTCTTTCTGAATTGTATGTCCATATTGCTGGTGATATTTAATCGCATATCATTTTCTGAGAAGATAGAAATTTCTGATGCATATATAAATTAAAAACGAAGTCCTACTTATTTCAAAAGAGTACTATTTTGCTTTATTTTTTATTTTTCAGTGCCATTCAGGAATCTTGGGAGGAGGCCACTATGTCACATATGCCAAAAACCCCAATGAAAAGTGGTACTGTTACAATGATAGTAGCTGTAAGGTACGTTTACGGAGCAGTAGTGTGTTGTCTGCATATCCTTTTAACTATAGAAGTGCTGAAAATTGGGTAAATACAGTGCACTTATTCAAGTATCTCAGTGTATATGCTGTGGCCTGAGTCCAAAAAATGCACACTTGGCAAACTCAACAACTTTCATATCTATGGCATTCCCCATGGAGAACATCATCTCAAGAGTTGTACAGAGAAAAAGGAATGAAAAACAGAAGTAGGCAAGGAGTAAATGTACTGTAAAAGGGAAAGGTTTTAAGGAAGCGCATGTAAGTATGGGGAGAGGTGACAAGATAGATGGACAGGGGAACAATGGCTGAAAGAATGGCCACAGATAGGAGAGAGGGGAGTAATCTAGTGTTAGAGAAGTAATTATGTCAGAGGAGCGGAGGATTATATGGGGCTGTACAATTGGAGGAGGTCATAGAGGTGGAGATCTCATGATCCTTTGGGTTATAGGAAAGCAGCAAAGTTTAGCAAGTATGGGGTTGATGAGGGTGCAGGACACAGGCAACGAAGGATACTGGAAAATTAGAGCCTTAAACTGCTAAATGCAAGAATTACTGCTTTCTGTAGCAGTGGGAGATGTAGGGGCAGAAGTGGGCAGTTTTTCCAAAATGTGCCCTTGGTAACTGGATAAGGGCAAGGAAGCTCGCTCTGGTTCAAGCAGGAGGGCAAGCCTTTGTAATACCAGATTAAACTCAGGGTGGCAACCATGGAGGTGGATGGACTTCAGAGGAATCACACTGAGGTGTTGGTGGGAGCCAAAGAGGATAGCTCCAGTTTTATCAACATAAGAACATAAGAAATAGGAGCAGGAGTAGGCCATACAGCCCCTCGATTCAATAAGATCATGGCTGATCATCGACCTCAACTCCACTTTCCTGCCCGATCACCATATCCCTTGATTCGCCTAGAGTCCAAAAATCTTATCTATCTCAGCCTTGAATATACTCAAAGACTCAGCATTCACAGCCCTCTGGGGCAGAGAATTCCAAAGATTCACAACCCTCTGAGTGAAGAAATTCCACCTCATCTCAGTCTTAAATGGCCTATTCCTTATCCTGAGACTATGCCCCCTAGTTCTAGACACTCCAGCCAGGGGAAACAACCTCTCAGCATCTACCCTGTCAATCCCCTTCAGAATCTTGTATGTTTCAATGAGATCACCTCTCATTCTTCTAAACTCCAGAGAGTATAGGTCCATTCTACACAATCTCTCATTATAGGACAGCCCTCTCATCCCAGGAATCAACGTTAGACTGGAGGAGATTAGTATGACGTGATGAACAGAAAATACACTCTATTGTATCAAATATAGATAGATTAAGGTTTTGTCCTGGAACTACTAAATACAGTCTGTGCTGGAGGTGATGAGATAGGACTGCACAAACTGTCCTCTAATTTCCAACTCCAGTGACCACAAACCTTGATTAATTAAAGACTGTTATTTATTGGATAATGGTTTTTCTATTTTATGACCCTTTATTTCTCGTCTGAGAGGTCATCCTGCCTTATTTTTCCGAACCTTTCTTGAGCTCTGATTTCTGTGACAATAAAAAAAATGTATGACCCCAATTATTCCTTCTCCCTTCTTACAGGAGGTACATCCTGATGAAATTGATACTGACTCAGCCTACATCCTTTTCTATGAACAGCAAGGTGTGGACTATGCACAGTTCCTGCCAAAGACAGAAGGCAAGAAGATGGCAGACACTAGCAGTATGGATGAAGATTTTGAATCTGATTATAGAAAGTACTGTATTCTGCAGTGAATATGTGTTCTTCCATTAGCAAAATGCCATGAGATTGCAGAATGACTATGTGGCAACAACACACTCCAAGTTGAGAATTTCAGGGTTGGACAGGTTTTCTGCTCAAAATGTACTGCTTCTGCAAATTACCTTTTATGTGATTATGAAGCACAAGAAAAACATGTAGAAGTTGAAAACAGATGGTAATACTGATTTTTCCAGTTGTTAATTGCAACGTGTATCAGTAGCCAATGCGATCTGCTACCTCCTTTTCTTAAACTGTTTGGGTTTGATGCATTGTGTTGACGAGACCAGAATGGTAGCATGCCAGAAAGAAATTTAAACCTACTAAAACTTGGGCTACAGCATATTAACTCTAACAGAGTTATAATTATCTGTGTAGACTATATTTTCCCCTAATGAATTTGGAGTGAATAGTTCATGAAACACAGTTTACATTTGTTACCTTTTTAACTACTACTTCAGCTTGTATTTTTAATGTTATATAGTTGTAGGAAAATTAATATTTTAAAACCCTCATGTAAATTCTCCAGAACTAATTCCTTTTGTTTAATGTAAAATCCTGAAAAGTTACAAAATATGTGCCATGACCATTTAAAACTCTTGACACAACTGAGAATGAATTGAACTGAACCAATTTAAGCGAATTAAAAAGGTAATGTAAAGTTGGGTTGTGTTTCTTGAATTTTCCTCACTGTTCCGTTGATTTACATGTTCCTTAAGCCAAGAAAGGAATTGTATAAGTCAGATTATGCTACACTGGTCTTGGCATTTTCTGTACTTTTAACAATTCATATTTATTATGAATATAGATTAAACCATCTTTGGGTCATATGTTTAACATTTTTCATTAGGCTGAAACTAAAGAAACCTGATTTTAAAGGTTTTGATAGTATTGCATTTAAATTTCACCTGCATTTTCAGCACTGCAATATACCATATGATTTGTTTAAGTCTATTACATTATAAATACCTTGGACACAGTGGATTTCTGTGTTTTACTTTACTATCAGTTTGGATTTTTAATTTGATGTCATTTCTTGAGCTATAAAGCGTCCATACATCTAGATGCATTTTAAAGCAGAATTTTTTTTGGCACAAGAAACAACCTAGTTAGCAGAAACAGATGATTTGTTGATCTATTTTACTATATTCAAAACTGGAACAAACATTTGATTTCCAGAGTTAGGTACTATAATTGAACAGTGTTTTACCTTTACAGGTCATTGCAATTCCCGCCCAATGTGATTTTTATTGATATACTGCAACATCCTACAGCTACTTCAGATGGTCTTAAATATATATATATATGTATTCATATAAAGACTACTAATTAAGCTCTGTTAAAGGGGAACATTGGCAAACACAATGTAATGTAGAACCACCTGTTTCCTTTCATTTAGTTCCTTTGTGTAGGTGCAGTCAGTGTGTTACACAATTCTCGCATACTGATTCTAGAAGTGATGGCTAAATTCTGTGCCTCATTGCTTGGTATTCCAAATCAATCATGCCATGCTTTATCTACACACAGTAACATTAAAGCAGAGATCGTGCGCTTAAATGTTAGGTGTATTTTGAATACCCTGACAAAACATACAAGTGCTCATTTATGATCAGAACAAAAGCAGCAATTTTACGTTAAGTTGTGTTTCCTGAATTGTTCCTCTTTTTATATTATACATGAGTTTAAAACAAAAAGCCTGAGTGATTGTGTGAGAAATGAATATTTTAAACCATCGTCTCAGCCACAGTCCTGAAATAAGGGCAAGGTAGTGCAATCTACTGCTGTATTGTGTGTTCTTACAAGTCTGTTATAGATATAATGGTTGAAAAATATTCTTTTTTTATTAAATTAAATCATTAATAACTGCAGAATTTATTAAATTATCTGAGTAACTACATTACATCTTATTTTGTAAATTCTTGTACAGAAAATATTGACATTGCACTGAATTAATTGGAAGATTTTTATGTACATAAGTGCTTTGTAAATAAACAAATGGCAGTGATGTATTGTAATACGAGCTGTAAAAACTGTACTGGTAATTGTATATGGAGTGAACCTGTTCATCTGTAACTATTAAAAAGACAATAAATACAGTGGCTGGAATGACTGACTTGAATAAATGTGTAAACAGATTTTTTTGATAATGCAAGAAATTGTGAGCCTGTGACTAATGGAAAATTTGTCAAAAGCAAGTTCTGCTAAATTATAATTATGCTGAATTGCAAATACACAAATCTTGTATTTATGGTAGTCTACTTGTTTGGAATTGGAGTCCCACAATATATTGTTTAACATCTAATGTACTGGGAGCTGTAACATACGTAAGTCCCATTTATAAAAAAAAAAATGCATTGACTTTTATACAAAATGGAATCCTAAATGGTAAACTGTGTGATACTATGGCTTATTAGATATTTGTGTGTGACCTTCCAACAAACTAAGGTTATTTTATCCTGCATCAGTGTTGTCCAATACATTAACCACTAGACACGTGTGGCTAATTGGGAATCCAGATGCGGCTAATTGCATTTCTGATTAAATTTTTAAAAATGAGTGATTGACACCTTCGTTGGACATGTGATTTCAATATTCATATTTGCACGGCATATGCCTGTACACTTGTGAGTTTGTTGGTAAAACGGTAAGAGGAAAAGCAGAGTGTGCAAATGTTTTTTGAACATGGAGCATTTTACTTCCTTGGGTACTGAATGGTGGTAGATGCTTTAAGAAAATATACACCATATTTACCTGTATTGTGTGAATGTCTAAGGCATTTTCTACTAAAGTTAGTGCATGTGGCTGAAATAGTGCTGCCATAGCCACACTTGTGGCTGGTCAGCAATTTCTATTGGACAACACTGTCCTACATAACCATTTCATCACACTGCCCCAGTTAGGATCCTCCATCTATTCTATGACCATTATTGTTAATTTTGTTGCTTCAAGCAGAGCCGTTGTCTCAAATTAATCACTGCTTGCCATGAATGTCACACACTGTTATTTAAATACACTCTTACCCGGGTAGTTCCATTGGTCAATCAGTGAATTCCTGTTCAGAGTGAAGTTTAGAATCCCAGTTACTAGTGTAGTTTAAACCTATTACTCTAGAATGGACATATTTTGCTGGCTCTCAGCTGAGCCACGAAAGGAGTGAAACCTAATCAATTAAATGCATGTCATGTACATTCATAAAGAATAATTGCCCTTTTTGATGCCTTTCAGAAGGGAAAGATCCTGCCTGACCAATCTTTGAGGCAGTGACAATTCAAGCAGACTGTGGGACGCCCTTAGCGTAATGTATCTAGACTTCGAAAATCCATTTTACAAAGTTAACTCAAAGTGCAGGTATTTAGAGTAAATCCTGGGAATGGATAAGAAATTGGCTAAAGGGTAGAAAGCAACAAGTATTAGAGGAGTAATGTTGGGGAGGGGGGGGGGAGCAATTACTGAGTGGGGGTCCCCAGGTTTGTTATTGGACCATTAAAACTTCTAATTTATATCAATGACTTGGACTCCGAAACTTAATTCAAGATGATCAAGTTTGCATTTAATACCAAGCTAGCAGAGGTAGTGGAAGCGCAGGAGGCGGCTCAGAAATTACAGAATAGGTTGGATAAAATATTAATGTAGATAGAAAAATGGCAGATGAAATTTAATTCAGACTAGTGTAGAGTACTGGTGGGGAGGTGAAGTGATGCATGCTCCATGAATGGTGTTGAAATAGCTAAGGATGGATTTGAAAGAGATCTAGGAATCTTGGTAGACTCAATGCTCAACATATCCAATCAATGCAGAGTAGCAGTCAACAAAGCCAATGGAATGTTGAACTACATTGCCAAAATAATAGAATACAAGTCGGATGAAGCTGTGGCCAAACTATACAGTGTTCTCAATAGATCGCACCTTGAGTACTGTGTCCAGTTCTGGGAGACTTTCAAGTGTTGGAGCCATAAGACTGATGTCTAGTTTCAAAGGTGTCAGTCACGAAGAAAACTTGGAGAAACTAGGGCGTTTTAGCCTGGGAAGGAGATGTTTGAAAGCTGATCCAAAAGAGTGATTTAAGATAGTCAAGGGAATGGAAAAGGTAAATCCAGAATATTGCTTTTAAACTAAATAGTGAGGGTAAAATGGAGGACAAAGATTCAAGCGTGTAAAAGCTAAGTTTAGGACCGATATCAGAAAATTCTTTTTTACACAAATAGTGATCAACACATGGAATAGACTTCCAGGAAGTGTATTGAGATAAAAATGGTTGGATTCTAAAATTAAGGGACTTTGGCATCTTTTGGGGTGAATGAACCAAGATGGGCTGAATGTTCTTTATCATGTTTCTGCATATTTTGACTTTTTCAACAAAAAGGAATTGAAATCAGGTTATTTTTACTTTTTTATGTTCAAAAAAATAACCCCCAAGACAAAAAGGTGGTTAATATGCTAAATGGAAGGTGCTTTCCCCAGAGTCTAAACTATGAGTAATTCATTAGATTGTCCAGATAAAGAAAACACCTCGCACCCATTGTGCTAGAAACACATTTGGTCTCTGTCTGTGGAAAAAGGGATTAAGATACAGGGACACTAAAAACAAGTTTAAAAAAAACAAGAAGGCTCTGGCAGCAATCAGATTTTGTTAAAGGCACCGAGCAATAGGGTTGTGTCAAAGGGAAATATATGAGACATTTCACTGAGGCAAAGCAGTTAGAAATGCTGGAGGATAGAAGTCATACCCCATAATTTAGTATCAAATGTAAATGTTTGATACCTAATTCTTGATCATTTTTATCATACCCAACACAGACCTCTGTGGAACACCACTTATCACAACTTTTCAATCTGAGAATCTTCCTTTTACCCCTATCATGACACCACACATACCATATTGCTGCTAGAAATCCATTTCATTTTACTGTATCAGATCTCTTTTGAAAATCCATATGGAACATATCTGCTGCATTTCCTTTATCCTCTCCTATTTCTTCAAATAATTGTATGAGGTTGGTCAACCTTTAATAATCATGATGTGGAGATGCCGGCGTTGGACTGAGGTGGACAAAAATGAGAAGTCGCACAACACCAGGTTATAGTCCAACAGATTTATTTAAAATTACAAGCTTTCGGAGCTGTCGTCCCTTCCTCAGGTAGAGTTACTGTGAGACAATCTACCAGAATTCACAGAATATAAACACAGAGAAAATGCGATTCAATCTTTCCCTACATCAAAGACACACTAAGAGCACAGCCAAGACAATGAGATGTGTCCCAGGGGGTCCAACGTGTCAAAACACCTGCTGGCTGCATATCCTCTCCATTTGGGTTTGTTTCTTGTGTGTGTTTTTTTATTTTTTTAAAAAGCTGGAAAGACCGGCAATGATGTCAAGTCACGTTCTGTAGCGTGACATGATCCCGATTGAGGCCGTCCTCATGAGTGCGGAACTTGGCGATCAGCTTCTGATCGATGATTTTGCGTTGTCGTGTATCCCGAAGGCCGCCTTGGAGAACGCTAACCCGCAGATCCGAGGCTGAATGCCCTTGACTGCTGAAGTGTTCCCCGACTGGGAGGCAACCCTCCTGCCTGGCGATTGTTGCGCGGTGTCCGTTCATACGTTGTCTCAGTGTCTGCATGGTCTCGCCGATGTACCATGCTCTGGGGCATCCTTTACTGCAACGTATCAGGTAGACAACGTTGGCCGAGTCACATGAGTATGTACCATGTACCTGGTGGGTAGTGTCCTCACGTGTGATGACGGTATCTGTGTCCATGATCTGGCATGTCTTGCAGAGGTTGCCGTGGCAGGGTTGTGTGGTGTTGTGGTCGCTGTTCTCCTGAAAGCTGGGTAATTTGCTGCGAACGATGGTACTTTTGAGGTTAGGCGGCTGCTTGAAGGCGAGTAGTGGAGGCGTGGGGATGGCCTTAGCAAGGTGTTCGTCGTCATCGATGACATGTTGAAGGCTGCGAAGAACATGGCGTAGTTTCTCTGCTCCGGGGAAGTACTGGACGACGTAGGGTACTCTGTTGGTTGTGTCCCGTGCTCGTCTTCTGAGGAGGTCTATGCGGTTTTTCACTGTGGCCCGTCGGTACTGTCGATCGACGAGTTGAGCGTCATATCCCGTTCTTACGAGGGTGTCTTTCAGTGTCCGTAGGTGTCCATCGCGTTCCTCCTCGTCTGAGCAGATCCTGTGTATTCGCAGGGCTTGTCCATAGGGGATGGCTTCTTTAACGTGGTTAGGGTGGAAGCTGGAGAAGTGGAGCATCGTGAGGTTGTCCGTGGGCTTGCGGTAGAGTGAAGTGCTGAGGCATCCGTCTTTGATGGAGATTCGTGTGTCCAAGAATGAAACCGATTCTGAGGAGTAGTCCATGGTGAGTTTGATGGTGGGATGGAACCTGTTGATGCTATCGTGTAGTCCTTTCAGTGATCCTTCGCCGTGAGTCCAAAGGAAGAAGATGTCGTCGATGTATCTGGTGTACAGCGTTGGTTGGAGGTCCTGTGCAGCGAAGAAGTCTTGCTCGAACTTGTGCATGAAGATGTTGGCGTATTGGGGTGCGAATTTGGTCCCCATGGCTGTTCCGTGTGTTTGGGTAAAAAACTGGTTGTCGAAGGTGAAGACATTGTGGTCAAGGATGAAGCGGATGAGTTGTAGGATGGCGTCTGGAGATTGGCTGTTGTTGGTGTTGAGTACTGAGGCTGTCGCAGCGATGCCGTCATTGTGGGGGATATTGGTGTAGAGTGCCGATACGTTCATCGTGGCGAGGAGTGTTCCTGGTTCAACTGGTCCATGGGTGCTGAGTTTCTGCAAGAAGTCTGTAGTGTCGCGACAGAAGCTGGGGGTTCCCTGTACGATGGGTTTCAGGATGCCCTCGACGTACCCAGAGAGGTTCTCACACAGGGTTCCGTTGCCTGATACGATAGGACGTCCGGGTGTGTTGGCTTTGTGTATCTTTGGGAGGCAGTAAAAGTCTCCTACGCGGGGAGTACATGGGATGAGAGCGCGTAGGATGTTTTGAAGGTCTGGATCGAAGGTCTTGATCAGTCTATTGAGTTGGCGGGTGTGTTCTTTGGTCGGATCTGCGGGTAAGAACATAAGAACATAAGAAATAGGAGCAGGAGTAGACCAATCGGCCCCTCGAGCCTGCTCCGCCATTCAATGAGATCATGGCTGATCTGATCCAACCTCAACTCTAAAGAACTCAAGAAGTAGGAGCAGGACCAGGCCACTCGACCCCTGGGCCCGCTCCACCACCCACAGGGCCTTGACCGATCCGAACTCAAACTCATGTCCAATTTCCAGCCCGCTCCCCGTAACCCCTGATTCCCTTTACTTCTAGGAAACGGTCTATTTCTGTTTTAAATTTATTTAATGAAGTAGCTTCCACAGCTTCCTGGGGTAGCAAATTCCACAGACCCACTACCCTCTGAGTGAAAAAGTTTCTCCTCATCTCAGTTTTGAAAGAGCAGCCCCTTATTCTAAGATTATGTCCCCTAGTTCTAGTTTCACCCATCATTGGGAACATCCTCACCGCGTCCACCCGATAAAGCCCCTTCACAATCTTATATGTTTCAATAAGATCGCCTCTCATTCTTCTGAACTCCAATGAGTAGAGTCCCAATCTACTCAACCTCTCCTCGTATGTCCACCCCCTCATCCCCGGAATTAACCGAGTGAACCTTCTTTGTACTGCCTCGAGAGCAAGTATGTCTTTTCTTAAGTATGGACACCAAAACTGTATGCAGTACTCCAGGTGCGGTCTCACCAATACCCTATACAACTGCAGCAATACCTCCCTGTTTTTATATTCTATCCCCCTAGCAATAAAAGCCAACATTCCATTGGCTTTCTTGATCACCTGCTGCACCTGCATACTAACTTTTTGATTTTCTTGCACCAAGACCCCCAGATCCCTTTGTACTGCAGTACTTTCCAGTTTCTCGCCATTAAGATAATAACTTGCTCTCTGATTTTTCCTGCCAAAGTGCATAACCTCACATTTTCCAATATTGTATTGCATCTGCCAAATCTCTGCTCACTCACCCAGCCTGTCTATATCCCCTTGTAGGTTTTTTATGTCCTCCTCACTCTCTACTTTCCCTCCCATCTTTGTATCATCTGCAAACTTTGATATGTTACACTCGGTCCCCTCCTCCAAATCGTTAATATAGATTGTAAAGAGTTGGGGACCCAGCACCGACCCCTGCGGAACACCACTGGCTACTGGTTGCCAGTCCGAGAATGAACCATTTATCCCAACTCTCTGCTTCCTGTTAGATAACCAATCCTCCACCCATGCCAGAATATTACCCCCAATCCAGTGATTTTTTATCTTGAGCAATAATCTTTTATGTGGCACCTTGTCGAATGCCTTCTGGAAGTCTAAATACACTACATCCACTGGTTCCCCTTTATCCACCCTGTACGTTATGTCCTCAAAGAACTCGAGCAAATTTGTCAGACATGACTTCCCCTTCATAAAGCCATGCTGACTTTATCCTATTAAATTATGTTTATCTAAATGTTCCATTACTGTCTCCTTAATAATAGACTCCAAAATTTTACCCACCACAGATGTTAGGCTAACTGGTCTATAATTTCCAGCCTTCTGCCTACAACCCTTTTTAAATAAGGGTGTTACATTAGCAGTTTTCCAATCTGCCGGGACCTTTGCTGAGTTCAGGGATGTGGTAACACAATACAGCTTCCTGTGACTCGAACTTTATTGCATCACTTCCTGTGATTAGTCCAGGATAAATACGGGACTGATCAGTTGGATCCTGGAGAGGCATAGAGTAAGACCTCTTTTGTATGTAGCACCTTTTTAGTTGATTAAAGCTTACTTTAAGTTCACCACGCGTAAGGCTCATTCTTACGACAAGGGAGTTTTGGAAAATTATTACCAAAGCATCCACAATTCCTACTGCCACTTCCCTCAAGACCCTAGGATGTAAGCCATCAGGTCCAGGGGATTTATCCGCCTTGAGTCCCATTATTTTAGTGAGTACCAATTCCTTAGTGATTTTAATCGTATTTAGCTCCTCCCCCACTAGAGCCCCCTGTTTGTCCAGTGTTGGGATATTCTTAGTGTCCTCTACCGTAAAGACTGAAACAAAATAGCTGTCTGTAGTGTTCCTGGTTGTCCAGTTGTCGGTATGCTTCTTTGCAATAGTCCATTCTGTTCTGTATGACGATGGCTCCTCCTTTGTCCACTGGTTTGATGACGATGTTGAGGTTGGTCTTGAGAGCGTGGATGGCGTTGCGTTGTGCTCGGGTGACATTCTGGACTGTCTTGTGAGTACGGCTGATGATTCTGGTGTTGATGCATTTCCTGACAGCTTGAGCATACATGTCAAGCTTAGGGCAGCGACCCTCCGGAGGGGTCCAATTTGACTATTTCTTCCTCGGTTGTAGCACTGCGGTTCCCTCTGTCTGCTGTTCCGGATCATTGATTGTCTCATTAGGTTTGTTGCTGACATCTTGGGATTTGTGGTAGTATTCCCGGATCCTCATTCTCCTGATGAATTCCTCTGTGTCCGCCGCGAGACCGATGGGGTCCATTTTGGTGGTGGGGCAGAACTTGAGCCCTAGGGCGAGAACTTCGATTTCGTCTGGTTGAAGGGTGTGGTCCGACAGGTTAACGATGGACTTCCCTGTGGTTGCAACCGTGGTACCGGGGGAGGCTTGGTTGCAGCTGGTGGTGACGCCGATTTCTCAAGCTTCCTGTTCTTGATGCGCATGTAGGCAGCGTAGTTCCGTTGCCTCGTCTGTTTGGCGGTGTCTCGTAGCTGGTCTGTGCCCTGAGCACAGACTGAGAGCATGGACTCTATCTTGGTTTCGAGGTTGCGACGTCTGCTGTAGAGCTGGTGTACGAGATGGTTGAGGAGTGTGCGAGAGGTACGACGGCAAAGTCTCTCAGCGTAGTCTGTGTTGTATGTCGACTTAACATAAGAACATAAGAACATAAGAAATAGGAGCAGGAGTAGGCCAATCGGCCCCTCGAGCCTGCTCCGCCATTCAATAAGATCATGGCTGATCTGATCCTAACCGCCAATCTACTATCTATCACAGAACCATCTCCTGCATCTAACAGAATTGCACACACGAAATAGGAGCAGAATCAGGCTACACAGTCCCTGGGCCCGCTCCACTACCCACAGGGCCATGACCGATCCGAACCTAGACTCATGTCCAAATTCCTGCCCGCTCCCCGTAACCCTTAATGCCCTTTACTTCCAGGAAACTGTCTATTTCTGTTTTAAATTTAATTAATGTTGTAGCTTCTACAGCTTTTTGTGGCAGCATATTCCATGGACCTACCACCCT
This sequence comes from Squalus acanthias, assembly GCA_030390025.1. Classification (NCBI taxonomy): domain Eukaryota; kingdom Metazoa; phylum Chordata; class Chondrichthyes; order Squaliformes; family Squalidae; genus Squalus; species Squalus acanthias. The sequence goes on along the minus strand of JASTWF010001251.1, from coordinate 12,044 downwards.
CTGAGTGAAGTAGTTCCTCCTCATCTCAGTTTTGAAAGAGCAGCCCCTTATTCTAAGACTATGTCCCCTAGTTCTCGTCTCACCCGTCATCGGGAACATCCTCCCCGCATCCACCCGATCCAACCCCTTCACAATCTTATATGTTTCAATAAGATCGCCTCTCATTCTTCTGAACTCCAATGAGTAGAGTCCCAATCTACCCAACCTCTCCTCATATGACCACCCCCTCATCCCCGGGATTAACCGAGTGAACCTTTTTTGCACTGCCTCGAGAGCAAGGATGTCTTTCCTTAAGTAAGGACACCAAAACTGTATGCAGTATTCCAGGTGCGGTCTCACCAATACCTTGTACAACTGAAGCAATACCTCCTTATTTTTATATTCTATCCCCCTAGCAATGAGTGGGTTCGTGATCTGTAGTCCTTTTGGAATCTTGTCTGCTTTCTTGCATCTCTGCAGATATTTGATGTCTGTGTCAATATGCGCGATCTTCTTGGCGATTCTCTCCACTTTGAGCCGGCAGTTTGCGGTGTCAATAGTGGTCATGATGTGGAGATGCCGGCGTTGGACTGGGGTGGACAAAAATGAGAAGTCGCACAACACCAGGTTATAGTCCAACAGATTTATTTAAAATTACAAGCTTTCGGAGCTGTCGCCCCTTCCTCAGGTAGAGTTACTGTGAGACAATCTACCAGAATTCACAGAATATAAACACAGAGAAAATGCGATTCAATCTTTCCCTACATCAAAGACAATGAGATGTGTCCCAGGGGGTCCAACGTGTCAAATGCTTTAATAATGCTGATTAAAACAGGTCTTCAAATAATAGAGATGCAAAGTGTTTTGAATCTTAGTATTTTGAACGGTTCCTACTAAAATACACACACCCTATTAGATTGTTTAAATAAAATTGTACAGTATTTTATGCTCTAACCATAAAATTATATTTGCTATTTTTATTTTATATGCTATTTTAAAAAATGTTCATACTATTTAGTAATTATGTTACAAAAATTCTCCTCCAAATAAATGATTGAAAGTCTATAATCTTTTGTGAAGTGACAAACTGGCAATCGGATTGAGATCTTGCTGCATATTTTAGATCGGGTTGCCAACCCTCCAAGATTGTCGTGAAATCTCCAGGAATTTAAGATGAATCTCTACGACACCGCTGCAAGCAACCCGGGAGAAAAATCATAGGGGCATTGAAAATAATTGATTTTTGCATTTTCTTTGAATGCTTTCAGTTACGAGTTATGGGAATATTGGTGATGGGCGGGGGGAAGGCTGTTGACTGACTGTCAAGAATCTTCCAATGAGGAATGGAAGAGACTTTTCAATTTCCAATTGGGTGGGAAGACTTGTGCTATGAGAATGGACGTGTTGGGCTACCAACGGGGGGTGGGGGGCAGCTCGGCGCGGTTGAAACCTCCAGGATTATCTCCAACCAGAATTGGCAACCCCAATCTTAGAAATTTTTCAAGCAATTTCTATCAACTTCTTCCAACCACCTGAACTTTTTTCCCCCCAATTCCATTTCAATTCTAAACAAAAAGGGCATGAGTAACCAATGGAACTTGGTGAGGAAGGTGTGGGTAAGGATACAGGCCATAATATTTTGGATATTTGGTTAGTTTATTTCCCCCCTCAGAAAATGAAAAGTGAAATAGTAGAAAAATCCAGGTACACTGGGCTTTTCAGCCAATGAAATCTTTGTATTTTTAGTGACCGGGTTGCAGGGCGGAACGAACATTCAGCGTGGAGTGACCGTCAGGAACGTATAGCTGTGGCGCTTAGGCAGGATGGAGGTGTAAGTTTTTATTATTTCGCTTCCACGTTTCTTAATTTGTTGTAAATAATTGGCTAAACGGAACCAGGTACCTGGTGCAACCGGGACACGGACTCCCGGAGGTGACCAGAAGCTTAAACTCCGATTCTGCGATGATCCGGCTTTTCCCGTTCATGTCTCTCAGCCTTTTCTTTCACTCTGAGGATTCTCGCATCTTTCATTTCATTTCGCTCCAGACAAGTCTTGTTCATTTGGATTTAAATTGTCACCTCTATTTTGTTTAAATGGCTTTGCAAACAATCTCACTTTTTGCTACAAATCTCCCTCCTAAGACTGTCAAGATCTGATATTTTAAATCTGTGCTTGGTTATAAGTATTAACCAAGGTAAAAGAAATAATTTATGCAGAAAATTGTTGTAATTACAGCCCCCACCACTCCCTGATCTGGACCCTCCAATCATTGCTGACAGCACTGAGACAGTGTTGGCCAAAGTCACAAATGCCATCTTGCCACAGCTCACTGTCCCTCCTCCGCCTCTATGCCACTTTCCACATCACTGACCATACCTTCCCCTGGAACATCTCTCCTCCACCACAGCCCACCTCCGATGCACTGCTCTCCCAGGGTTCTGCTCCAACTTGTTGCACCATAGACATTACTTGTCAATAGCCTCTCCTCTCATCCACGCACAGTCACCTTTGGTATATCCCAGGCCTCCATCCTTGGGCTCCTCTTCATTTATATGCTACCCCTCAGTGATGTGATATATGAATACACAAGGTCAGTTACCTGATGTTTCCAGACAACACTCAGCTCTACCATTCTGCTTCTCCGTCAAGGATGTTGCCAGTCTCCCAAACTACTTTTGACATGTTGGCAAAACCAAAGCCATTCTTTTTCTCTACATACACATAAGCACCAATGTCCTCAACCTCCCTAAATACAGACATTTGAAAGCTTTGTTGCACTGCTTGACACTTTACACACCTTTCTCCCCTACCAAGACTGTTTTCTTTCACCTCTGAAATGTTGCCTACCTCCACTCCACCTCTCCCTCTCTGCTGCTGAAATCCTAATCCATCATTTATTAACTCAAAGCTCAGCTTCTCCAACACTCTATTTTTTGGTCTTTCCACTCTCTTTAAAAAGTACAACTCATCCAAAATATTGCCTCCATCTTTTCCCACACTTCTTCACCAAGCTCCATTGGTTACCCATACCGTAGTGAATTAATTTGAATATCCTCCTCTTGACCTTCAAATTCTTCAATGGCCTCACACCACCCTTCCTCAGTAATCTCCTCTAGCCATACATCTCTATACACACTCGATTGCTTCTTTATTGATAGCCACTCACTTCCCATGCACCTCATCACCTCCCTTCGTGTTTTCGAGTGGTTTTAAGTCCCTTTTCTTTGATCATGTTTTTGCATCCCCTCAGCCCCTCTATTCTCTTTTTCTTACTGCTCTGTGTTTATTTTTCCACTGCTTTGAGATGAGCTGGGTGAGTGGGCAGAGATTTGGCAGATGCAATACAATATTGGAAAATGTGAGGTTATGCACTTTGGCAGGAAAAATCAGAGAGCAAGTTATTATCTTAATGGCGAGAAACTGGAAAGTACTGCAGTACAAAGGGATCTGGGGGTCTTGGTGCAAGAAAATCAAAAAGTTAGTATGCAGGTGCAGCAGGTGATCAAGAAAGCCAATGGAATGTTGGCTTTTATTGCTAGGGGGATAGAATATAAAAACAGGGAGGTATTGCTGCAGTTGTATAGGGTATTGGTGAGACCGCACCTGGAGTACTGCATACAGTTTTGGTGTCCATACTTAAGAAAAGACATACTTGCTCTCGAGGCAGTACAAAGAAGGTTCACTCGGTTAATTCCGGGGATGAGGGGGTGGACATACGAGGAGAGGTTGAGTAGATTGGGACTCTACTCATTGGAGTTCAGAAGAATGAGAGGTGATCTTATTGAAACATATAAGATTGTGAAGGGGCTTGATCGGGTGGACGCGCTGAGGATGTTCCCAATGATGGGTGAAACTAGAACTAGGGGACATAATCTTAGAATAAGGGGCTGCTCTTTCAAAACTGAGATGAGGAGAAACTTTTTCACTCAGAGGGTAGTGGGTCTGTGGAATTTGCTACCCCAGGAAGCTGTGGAAGCTACTTCATTAAATAAATTTAAAACAGAAATAGACCGTTTCCTAGAAGTAAAGGGAATCAGGGGTTACGGGGAGCGGGCTGGAAATTGGACATGAGTTTGAGTTCGGATCGGTCAAGGCCCTGTGGGTGGCGGAGCGGGCCCAGGGGCCGAGTGGCCTGGTCCTGCTCCTACTTCTTGTGTTCTTTAGAGTTGAGGTTGGATCAGATCAGCCATGATCTCATTGAATGGCGGAGCAGGCTCGAGGGGCCGATTGGTCTACTCCTGCTCCTATTTCTTATGTTCTTATAAAGAGCGACGTAGAAATGAAAGTTGTTAAAATAATATCCTGGGTGTGTGGATGAGGGTAGTGCAGTTGATGTAGTCTACATGGACTTCAGTAAGGCTTTTGACAAAGTCCCACATGGGAGACTGGTCAAGAAGGTAAGAGCCCATGGGATCCAGGGCAATTTGACACATTGGACCCAAAATTGGCTTAGTGGCAGGAGGCAGAGGGTGATGATTGAAGGTTGTTTTTGTGACTGGAAGCCTGTGTCCAGTGGTGTACGGCAGGGATCGGTGCTGGGTCCTTTGCTGTTTGTCGTGTACATTAATGATTTAGATATGAATGTAGGAGGTATGATCAGTAAGTTCGCAGATGACACGAAAATTGGTGGAGTGGTAAATAGCGAGGAGGGAAGCCTCAGGCTACAGGACGATATAGACGGGTTGGTTAGATGGGCAGTACAGTGGCAAATGGAATTTAACCCTGAAAAGTGTGAGGTGATGCATTTTGGGAGGGCTAACTAACAAGGTAAGGGAATGCACAATGAATGGCAGGACCCTAGGAAGGACAGAGGATCAGAGGGACCTTGGTGTGCATGTACATAGATCCCTGAAGGCAGCAGGACAGGTAGATAAAGGTGGTTAAAAAGGCATATGGGATATTTGCCTTCATTAGCCGAGGCATAGAATATAAGAGCAGGGAGGTTGTGATGGAGCTGTACAAAACGCTAGTTAGGCCACAGCTGGAATAGTGTGTGCAGTTCTGGTCGTCACACTATAGGTAGGATGTGATTGCATTAGAGAGGGTGCAGAGGAGATTCACCAGGATGTTACCTGGGCTAGAGCGCTTCAGCTATGAAGAGAGACTGGACAGGCTGGGGTTGTTTTCCTTAGAGCAGAGAAGGCTGAGGGGGGACCTGATTGAGGTGCACAAAATTATGAGGGGCATAGATAGGGTAGATAGAAAGGAACTTTTCCCCTTAGTAGAGGGGTCAATAACCAGGGGGCATAGTTTCAAGGTAAGGGGCAGGAGGTTTAGAGGGAATTTGAGGAAAAACTTTTTCACCCAGAGGGTGGTTGGAATCTGGAACTCACTGCCTGAAAGGGTGGTAGAGGCAGGAACCCTCACAACATTCAAGAAGCATTTAGATGAGCACTTGAAACGCCATAGCATACAAGGCTACGGACCAAGTGCTGGAAAATGGGATTAGAATAGACAGGGTTTGATGGCCGGCGCAGACACGATGGGCCGAAGGGCCTCTTTCTGTGCTGTATAACTCTATGACTCTTTGACTAAATGCATTCTGGTGTTTTTCAAATAGTACAACCAAGGGTTATCCCCTTGAATTATGACAGTCTGAGACAAATGCTGATTAACAGTTCAGCCTTTGTGCAGGAAGGGGACAAACTGGCTTACCGGCATTTTGAAAAGCCCTGTAGTCTAAAGAGAAACTGCAGTGTCAGAGGAAACTCAAAGTGGGGAATATTGGTGGCTCGCTATATAAACGCGAGGCGGGATTTTAAGAAGCAAATAATTCTTAAGGTGTGCTTTGGTTTTATGATTTCTTTTATAAATTAAACCTTTCGTATCTATGAAGCAGCGTCATGCATTTATAATATTTACTGGCCATTTATAATATTTACTGGTAATTGGTTACTGAAAAAGCAAATCTAAACTGTTTTAGCTGTTACTTAATGTCAGTTGTCACAGTCTGGTTTTCTACCCTTTCACCGATTAATATGAAAAAATATAGATTCTGCTGAGAGTTTTAAGACTGTATTTTGATTATTGGATTTTGACCATAAAACACTCTGATCAATCAAGCTCTTCTTTCACAAGAGTGAAGATAGAAACTTGTAATTCCTGTTTTGTGTAATTCACTCACCACCTACAGGCAATAAGTGGAATGCCACACACCTAAATTCAGCAATAGGTTTAAAAATAACTTCGCTGATACAGTGAGCCCCACATTTAGTGAACACCAATTTCATGCTAAAGCTTTTAGACTTGGGTATTCATTCAAAATGAGACAGCATTGGGAACAAGAGCTAAACATCCGCAGGTAAATTAACTTAAATGACCTATACTCTATATTAAAGAATGGATAGAATTAGGGAAAGTTACAAAAATTAAAGAACAGAAGTAGTTGTTTGTTTACTCTCAATAAAATCTATTATTGCGGTCTCTCTTGTTGATGCAACTGTCCAGCGTTGACAGATGCCGACCAGGAACATGCATTTATTTTGCGCTTTTAACATAGAAAAAATATTCCAAGGAACTTCACAGAGGTTTAATCAGACAAAAATGAATGCTGTGCCAAAGAAGGAGATTTTAGGAGAGGTGACCAAAAGCTTGGTCAAAGGGGTTGGTTTTAAGTAGGGTCTTAAAGGAGGAGAGGCAGGTGGAGGAGTTTAGGAAGGGAATTCCAGAACATGGGGGCCTTGACAGCTGAATTGCATGGCTGCCAATGGTGCGACAAGAGCGGGAGGAGGGATTGCACAAAAGGCCAAAGTCAAGGGAACGGAGCGTTCGGGAAGGGTGTCATAGGGCTGGAGGAGATTACAGACAGAGCGAGGAGCAAGGCGATGTAGCGATTTAAATACAAGAACATAAGAACATAAGAAGTAAGAGCAGGAGTAGGCCACATGGCCCCTCGAGCCTGCTCTGCCATTCAATAAGATCATGGCTGATCATCGACCTCAACTCCACTTTCCCGCCCGATCTCCATATCCTTTGATTCCCCTAGAGTCCAAAAGGATGAGAGTTTAAAATTTGAGTCTTTGGGGGACTGCGAGCCAATGTAAATCATCAAGCACAGGGGCAATATATAGGCATATAGTCTAGTGATTATGTTACTGGACCAGTAATCCAGAGGCTTGAACTAATAATCCAGAGAACATAAGTTCAAATCCCACCATGGCAGTTTGAGAATTTTAATTCAGTTTAAATCTGGCAATAAAATGCTCTTATCAGGAAAACCCCAACAGGTTCACCAATCCCCTTTAAGGAAGGAATCCTGCTGTCCTTACCTGGTCTGGTGGGTTTTTGAGCAGGCGGTGATGACAGGGGCTTTGAAATGGAGGGGAACAGTACTTGAGGAGAGGGAACCATTTCAATTTCAGCTCGCATAAATTGGGTAGTCAGTTTAGTAGAAATGGGGTCAGGGAGCAGGAGGTGGGTCTCGTATGTCAATGGCCCAGATTTTGCGGTTAAAATAACGGTGAGGCTATCAGCGCTCACCGTTGTAAAGGAGTAAATCGCACAGTAGTGGCGCACGTTGGCCTCGGTTTAGCACATAGTATAGTGGTCCGCACAGGCGCAGATAAACACGGAAATCAGGAAGTTGCTGTCCGAGTTGCCCTGCTCCTCCACAAGCTTCGCTACACCGATACCTCGCTGAGAGACTCTGCATTCAGATACATGAAGGACGTGAATTTGGGGTACTTACCCACTAGGATTACATAGGATATACGGCACAGAAACAGACCATTCGGCCCAACCAGTTCACGCCGGCGTTTATGCTCTACTCGAGCCCCACTAGATACCCACTAAACACACCAGAAAAAGTTAGGGCTTGTCCATTCAAGTGTAAATGAATTTTTAACAGCGTAGCAAGTCTTAATTTCTGCCAAACAACCTCTCTGGTACTGAAAATTTACTTTTAAAAGTATGATGTCTCGTTCCTTCAGATTTTAATTATTGTTGGAGATTTTTTTTTAAATTAAGATAAAAACTTTATTTTTTTTGTCTCATTCATCTCTCTTAATCCCATCTTTCTTTCCCTCCATTATTTATTTATGCTATCTTCTTTATCTTGACTATCCTCACTTTTTTGCTGAATACTGACCGAATAACATTCATAAAGAGATTCAATTTTTTTTTAAAGGAGCTTCCTTGGATAGAATTCTCCCCTTTCAAGACAACAATGTAACTGTAAGAAAGATATCAAAGAAGCATATTTCTGACTCAATGTGTGCCAATATTGTAGGCAGTCAAGATGAAGTTGCTTACTATTAGGAAAACTAAGAAACGATGTTATTACTGTGACAACCATACCATCAAATCCAACATGAAGTGAAATAGTCAAGATAAAGAAGATAGCATAAATAAATAATTAAAAGTTGCATTTTCAGTGTGAGCTCTTTGAATGCAATGGCATGCTTCTGTTGCCACTGATATCACCAACTGTTTGAGAATTCAAATGGAAGACCCACAACTTTAGCAATTGGCTTCACTTTGGCACTTGTCCACATATTGCTGCTTTTGTCTCTTGTAATTTATGGCCACCTCAGTCGGATTTCCTGTCTTTCATATTTTTTCCCCCTGCTGTTTTCATCATCTCGTTACTACTTCATGTTCTTTTCCTTACTTCTGGCAATGGTACAGATTATGGATGCTGCAAGTTCGAATTGTGCACTGTCCTTGCTTTGCTTTATCTGGCCAATCAAGGCTGATTACCAGATGCTTTTATTGGGCAAGCAGTGTGTTTGAAACCATCTGAAGCTTTTGTGGATTGCAGCAAGTATCTGAAATGGGCCAGAAACACATTAATGGCATGAATTACAGCACATTCACGGCATCACAAAGACCACCAACTTTCACCTCCCGAAACCTCTCTGCCTCGCTCTCCTCCTTTAAGACTCCCCTTAAAGCTTACCTCTTTGACCAAACTTTTAGTAACCCCACCTAATATCTCTTTCCTTGGCTCAGTGTCAACTTTTATCTGATTATGCCCCTGCGAAGTACGTTGGGATGTTTTCCTACCTTAAAGGCAAGTTGTTGAATTGGATCAATGTACGTGCCATTCTGAATATACATGCCTTTTCTATGTTCAGATATCTATAATATAGTGAAAGTCTTGTGTATAGTGTGTGCTTTTTATACTCAGTAACTAATTAATTACTTCCCCTTGTGATGCTATTTTCATCATGCTGGGTGTTCATTTAAATGATAAATATCTATGCTTGCCACATATACTTACCTTTGAATGAATCCTCCCATCTCTAAGGTAGATGGCGCTATGGTCCTTTCTTTTTAGAGTCATAGAGTTATACAGCACAGAAAGAGGCCCTTCGGCCCATTGTGTCCGCGCCGGCCATCAAGCCCTATCTATTCTAATCCCATTTTCCAGCACTTGGTCCGTAGCCTTGTATGCTATGGCGTTTCAAGTGCTCATCTAAATGCTTCTTGAATGTTGTGAGGGTTCCTGCCTCCTTTCAGGCAGTGAGTTCCAGATTCCAAACACCCTCTGGGTGAAAAAGTTTTTCCTCAAATCCCCTCTAAACCTCCTGCCCCTTACCTTGAAACTATGCCCCCTGGTTATTGACCCCTCTACTAAGGGGAAAAGTTCCTTTCTATCTACCCTATCTATGCCCCTCATAATTTTGTATACCTCAATCAGGTCCCCCCTCAGCCTTCTCTGCTCTAAGGAAAACAACCCCAGCCTGTCCAGTCTCTCTTCATAGCTGAAACACTCCAGCCCAGGTAACATCCTGGTGAATCTCCTCTGCAACCTCTCCAATGCAATCACATCCTTCCTATAGTGTGGCGACCAGAACTGCACACAGTATTCCAGCTGTGGCCTAACTAGCGTTTTGTACAGCTCCATCAGAACCTCCCTGCTCTTATATTCTGTGCCTCAGCTAATGAAGGCAAGTATCCCATATGCCTTCTTAACCACCTTATCTACCTGTCCTGCTGCCTTCAGGGATCTACGTACATGCACACCAAGGTCCCTCTGATCCTCTGTCCTTCCTAGGGTCCTACCATTCATTGTGTATTCCCTTGCCTTGTTAGTCCTCCCAAAATGCATCACCTCACACTTTTCAGGGTTAAATTCCATTTGCCACTATTCTGCCCATCTGACCAACCCGTCTATAGCGTCCTGTAGCCTGAGGCTTCCCTCCTCACTATTTACCACTCCACCAATTTTCGTGTCAGCTGCGAACTTCCCGATCATACCTCCTACATTCATATCTAAATCATTAATGTACACTACAAACAGCAAGGGACCCAGCACCGATCCCTGCGGTACACCACTGGACACAGGCTTCCAGTCACAAAAACAACCTTCGACCATCATCCTCTGCCCATGGGATCCAATGTGCCAAATTGCCCTGGATCCCATGGGCTCTTACCTTCTTGACCAGTCTCCCATGCGGAACTTTGTCAAAAGCCTTACTGAAGTCCATGTAGACTACATCAACTGCACTACCCTCATCCACACACCTAGTCACCCCCTCAAAATTCAATCAAATTGGTTAGACATGATCTCCCCCTGACAAAGCCATGCTGACTATCCTTGATTAATCCTTGTCTCTCCAAGTGGAGACTAATTCTGTCCCTCAGAATTTTTTCCAATAATTTCCCTACCACTGATGTTCGGCTCACTGGCCTGTAATTCCCTGGTTTATCCCTTCGACCCTTCTTGAATAATGGTACTACGTTAGCTGTCCTCCAGTCCTCTGGCACCTCCCCTGTGGCCAGAGAGGTTCTGAAAATTTGTGTCAGAGCCCCTGCAATCTCCTCCCTTGGCTCACACAGCAGCCTGGGATACATCTCCTCTGGGCCTGGGGATTTATCCACTTTTAAGCCCACTTCTTGTTGGTCCTGGTTCTGGTCCTGCTGGGAGTGTGAACTGGCTTTAAGTTGGTTATTGAGCACTTCAAAAACAAAATTAAGTTATTAATACTATTTAAAATGTCATTACCTTTTAATATCTTTGAAGCAGCCCAATTGCTACAGAACCGTAAAGCCAGTTACACTTCACAGCAGGAATGGGCTTTCGTACCTGTGGAAAGGATTCCCTACCTGTAACCTCTCTCTCTTCCCATGATCAGATCCTGGATCACCCACCACCGAACACAACTTCCACCAGGAGCCCTGCAAACACCAGCACTGGTCATTTCAGTTTCTTAAGCACTTTGATAGTTTTTAAAAGCACTGAAAGCTGGTTTCTGCTCACAGTAGGAGCCCAGTCTTTCTTCGGGCAGGGGTGGGATCCCTATGTTAACAAGGGTGGAGATTTACCCTGCTGTGTGGGAAAACCCTGAATTTAAACAAAATTGGGTTTTCCAGTATGGGAAAGCATTGTGTAGAAATCTTTTAATCCTCTGGGGAATGGAGGGGAAGTATTTGCTTTCATTCCTCTCCACCCACCATGCCTGTGCCTCTTCCCACTCCCTGCTCTCTCCTACTCCCTTTTGCCACCTCCGTGCTTCCTCTTTCCACTGCTTCCACCTGTGCCGTTTCCTTCTGCTCCCTTCTGTTGCTACCCTTTCTTGCAAGTGCCCTGGCCTTCCTCACTCTTCTGTGCCACCTGATCCTGCCGCTGAACAGCAATGCATTCCCTCTCACCAGTCCACTTACTGCTGTTACGCCTCTCTGTTCCCACCCCATGCAGCAGGACTTCCCCCCCCCCCCCCATCACGCCCCCAACTTCCTTCTGCCACATTCTGCAGCTTCCACCCCCACAGCAAGCACCATTCGTTTCCCCATATTGTTGACCTGAAATCCCTATTGGCATGCCACTCTTCCCCTCCCTCCATGCTCTGCCACTCCCACCATATCTTGGCTCAGTGGTGACACTCTTGTTACTTCTCCCAAACCTCAAGAGTCTCCTTCCCTTTAATATAGATATTTTTTTTACTTTCCTTCATAGCTTTTCGCCCACCGTTCTTTTCTTCATCACCGTTCGCACCTCATCCCACCAATCTCTTCACTGACCACCAAACTCGCTGCAACTCCTAACTTTCCTCTTCCCTGTCATTCAACCCAAATTCCCACCTTACCATCCACTAACCACCAACAACTTCCTGAGCGTCTT